>PVKV010015865.1:0-18740 GCA_004027835.1 Alouatta palliata
AAAAAAAAAAAAAAAAAAAAAATTAGGCTCACTGAGTGTAGTAGGTTTTTGCTAGAAGTAACCTAGGTGACCAAGGATTTTAATTCTAATTCCTAGTAATTACAACTGGATCATTCTACTATCCCCCAGAGAATTTCCTACATTTATGTAAGTTAAGTATCTTATGAAGTATTAAATATTTAATAATAAAGTCATGTGGCTTCTGTCCTCAATAAAAAGTTAAATGTAAAAGTATTTCACACATAGCATATTTTACTTCACATCTAAGAAGTCATCAATAAAAAGTATGCTTTTTTTTTGCTCCATGCATATAATAAAGCTTTGAAAAAAATTAAAACAAAGCATTATGAAACTTTTATATAGGTTTTAGTGTGTTGTCATCTCTGTTTTAACATTTTGAAACTTATAATCTTTTAAAAATATTCAGTAAAATTACCCAATATATGGAGAAATATTAATGTTTGTCTTGTATATGTTGTACTTTGAATTTGCAAAAATTAGGCCTAACCTTAAAAAAATCTATTATTGCATATATCAGCCTGAGTAGTAACTCAAGTAGAAGATGTTAACACTTGAATTTCTTACACAATCTTCTGAAGAGTAAAAATGTTTGCCAAGTAGCTTCACATTTCCACATCCTTGTACTAAAAATTTATGCTCAGTAAGGTGGAACTACACTTGTACTTTAATTTTACAGTTTAAAGGCAGCTATGCAGAATAAATGCAGTCATTTAGAAATAACTTCCTATTTAGCCAAATGCCAAACACTGGGCACAACACAGGTCTCCAAACCTAATATACGAGCATACCTCATTTTAATGTTCCTTTTGTTGTGCTCTGCAGATATTTTGTTTTTTACAAATTGAAGATTTGTGGAAATAAGTCTATTGGCGCCACTTTTTTCCAACAGCATGTGCTTACACCATGTCTCTGTGTCACGTTTTGGTAATTCTTACAGAATTTTAAACTTTTTCATTATTAAAATCTGTTATGGTGATTTGTGATCAATGATCTTTGATGTTACTATTGTAATTGTTTTGGGGGACCATGAACTACACTCATGTAAGATAGCAAACTTAATAAATGTTGTGTTTTGACTCTCCCACTGATGTGGTGTTCCCCCAGCTCTCTCCCTTCTCAGGCCTCCCTATTCCCAGAGACAAAATGATATTGAAACTAGGCCGGTTAATAAGCCTACAACGGCCTCTCAGTGTTCAAGTGAAAAAAAGAAATGCATGTTTTTCACCTTAAATCAAAAGCTTGAAATGATTAAGTTTAGTGAGGAAGGCATGTCAAAAGCCATGTATATACCTATGCAACAAACCGGAATGCTCTGCACATGTATCCCAGAACTTAAAGTGTGTGTGTGTGTGTGTGTGTGTATAAATAAAGCTGAGAGAAAGTGAAAGCTAGGCCTCTTTCACTAGTTAGCAAGTTGTGAATGCAAAGGAAAAAGCCTTAAAGAAAATAAAAAGCGCTACTTTAGTGAACACATGAATGATAAGAAAGCAAAACAGCCTTATTGCTGAAATAGACAAAGTTTTAGTTTTCTGGATAGAAGATCAAAGATCAAACCAGCCACAACATACCCTCAAGGCAAAGCCTAATCCAGAGCAAGGCTCCAATTATCTTCAGTTCTACGATGGCAGACAGAGGTGAGAAAGGAGAAGAAGAAAAGTTTGAAGCTAGCGGAGATTGGTTCATAAGGTTGAAGGAAAGAAGCTGTTTCTATAAAAGTGCAAGGTGAAGCAACAAGTTATACAGAAGAGTTAGCTAAGATCATAGATGAAGTTGGCTACACTAAATAACTTATTTTCAATGTAGGCAAAACAGCCTTATATTGAAAGAAGGCACCATCTAAGACTTTCATAGCTACAGAGGGGAAGTCAATGCCTGGCTTAAAAGCTTCAAAGGACATGCTCTCTTGTTAGAGGCTAATGAAGCCAATACTTATTTATCATTCTAAAAATCCCAGGACCTTTAAGAATTATGCTAAATCTCCTCTGCGCATGTCCTACAAATGGAATAACAAAGTCTGGATGACAGCATGTCTGTTTACAGCATGGCTTACTATTTTAAGTTCACTGTTGAGACCTACTGTTTAGAATAAAAAAGATTCCTTTTAAAATACTACTGCTCATTGATGATGCACTTAGTCACCCAAGCTCCGATGGAGATGTATAAGAAAATTAATGTTTTCATGACTGCTAACACAATATCGATTTGGCAACCCATGGATCAACAAGTAATTCAACTTTCAAGTTTTTTTTAAGAAATCTATTTTGTAAGGCTATAGCTGCCATACATAGTGATTCCTGTGATTGATCTCTGGGCAAAGTAAATTGAAAATGTACTGGAAACGATTCACCATTCTAGGTGCCATTAAAAACATTTGTGATTCATAGAATGTCAAAATATCAACATTAACAGGAGTTTGGAAGAAGCTGATTCCAATCCTCATGGATGACTTTGAGAGGTTCAACACTTCAGGGGAGGAAATAACTGCAGGTGTGGTAAAAACAGCAAGAGGATTGGAAGTGGAGCCTGAAGATGTGAATGAATTGCTGCAATCTCATGATAAGACTTGAATGGATGCTTATTTTATAGATTAGCAAAAAAGTGGTTTCTTGAGATGGAATCTACTCCTGGTGAAAATGCTGTGAATACTGTTGAAATGACAACAAATGATTTAGAGTATTACATAAACGTAGTTGATAAAGTAGTAGCTAGGCCTGAGGGGACTGACTCCAATTTTGAAAGTTCTGTGGGTAAAATGCTATCAATCAGTATTGCATGCTGCAGAGCAATCATTTGTGAAAGGAAGAATCAAGCAATATGGCAAACTTCACTGCCTTCGTTCAGGAAATTGCAAAAGCAACCCTAACTTTTAGCAATGACCTGCCCCATCAGTCAGCAGCCATCAACACTGAGACAAGACCTCCCCCAACAAAAATATTATGACTCGTGGAAGGCTCAGATGATCACTAGTATTTTTTAGTAATGCAGCATTTTTAAATTAAGGTATGTACTTTTTTTTGGACATAATGTTATTGCATACTTAACAGACTACATTGTAGTGTAAATACAACTTTTATACGCACTGGGAAACCCCAAAATTTGTGTGGCTTATTGTGGTTGTCTGCAACTGAATTCACAATTCTCTGAGGCATGTCTTTATAGCATAAATTACTTATAGGATTGAACATAACACTAGTAAATGTGGAAAAAGGCCAGATATAAAATACAATTTTTAAAAGGAAGCCTCAATTAATTGCTTTATAATGATGGATATAAAGGAAAGGGAAGAACGGAAGATGCATGAAAAAACACATAATTCAATTCATTAACATAGATTTACACTTTATTTTAATTTTGCATCCTGAGATAATAAAATTTTATCTGACAAGTGAACAATGACAGAAGCAGCAGTGAAAGTTTCAGAGAGGCAGGTATCCTTCATTTTGGCACAGCTGTATATAGATTGAGTTTTTCCAGGAAAGTCATTCCTGGACTCAAGGGAGAAAAAATGAATTCATTCCACAGGCTATGTAACAATACAAGATGCATAAAAGTTCTTAGTTTGAATGGACATATTCACTATTACTCTTTTCTGGTAAAGCTGTCCCAACAGGAATCCTCTGACAAAAAGTCAAAATCCTAGGCTTCTCCACCACATATTTTTATCAATGCCTGCTTTCTAGTTATCTGGATATCCTGTTCTTGCAGCCAGATTCATATTTGTATGTGGTTAGTCCAAGGAGAGCAAATTCACTCGTAGATTATATACTTTCAAACACTTGTTACTTGTTTCAAAGTCCAGGCATTAAAACAACTTTACACTCTTTGTGTATTAGAAAAAATGGAAAATTAAAAAAGCCAAGATAAAAACAAAGAAATAAAAGGAACATTTGAGAAATTATTGCCTTGATTCATCATGTTGAATTTATATACAGAACTACTTTAAGAGTTAGGAATCGATATTTAGTCTAATGCTAGAATATGTCATTATAACACTTTCCACATTTGTAATCCTATATGCATGTGCATGTATGAGTAACATGTACACACCTAAATAAATTAGGCCAGTTATATCCTGAAACAGAAGAAAAAAACTGAAGGAAAATTCTAAGCTGAAGTTATATAGCCTAATATAGCCAAAACACAGACACACACATTTCATTATTTAGAGACTAGGTAAATAATCTGTGGAGAGGGTCAAATAATCTTAGTTCCTTTATAAAAGTGGTTCCCAACATTTTCAGTCTAAGAATCCCTTCATTATTCCTTTCCCATGTTTTCAAGTATTTAATAAGTTGCATATAATAGGTTTTCTTATTTTATTATTAATCACAAGCATACTGTCATTCACAGCTTTTGATCAGTTGTTAATAAGCAAGCAGTAATAACACAGAATTGAGAGAACACAGGCAAAATGCATGGAAATTCAATGTCTCAATTGGCTTGTAAAGCAGGAATATTATGGGTAAATGTAAGATTTCTAATATACTTTTTGAAAAATTAAAAAAAGTTCAAGGATACTCCCCACTGCTGTCTTCATCCGCTGAAAGTTGGGAACCACTGGTTTACATCTACCTGCTTTTCCTCCCTAAATCCAGTATTGCATAATACAATTACTCATGTTTAACACATAGTAAACAAAATTTACTATTAAAACAATAGATCAACTGCAACAGTCATCCTGTAGGACCTGACTGAGAAAGAAAAGATAGCATGGATTTAAAGAAATCTATTTAGAAACTATATAATTATGATATCCAGTATATCTTTCAGTCAACTTCAAAGCACACTAATATATGAAAATATCCTCAATTCCCCTGTGAGGTAGGTCCAGATTATTGTCCCCACTTCAACAATGAGGACATGAGGTACAGAGGAATTATGCAGCAGAGCCAAGAATTAAGCCAGAAGTGACTTGGGTTTGAATCGCATACCACTTTCCTTTACAACTAATTTTATCAATATGTTCCAACAGATCTGTTTCAGGGTATGGAATTTGATAAGACACTAAAGTAGACATTGGATAGAATATGAAATCTTTACGTAAATGTCAAAGTGGGTCCTCCCATATTTCCATTGTTACAGCTATAATTCTTGCCTGAATACCAACTGCATAGACAGATTCCACACAGGCAAAGCACACAGACCTCAGTGCTCAGTTCCTAGGAAAACTATATTTACTCTTAGCATCACCCAGGAACTAAGGCATCAGGTTCTTGGAGTCTGTGTGATAATTAACACACGTAAGCTAGCAACCAGTTGGCAAATCAAACTTTTACTGCATGCAAGGCACTGTGAGAGTTTCCACCAAGGACAGCAGATCTGAGAATAATCATTCTGAGATTCTAGAGTAAAAATCTCCTAATAATTTCTAGAATCACAGAATGTTAAGTGATCTCTAATTTTCTGTCCAGCTCTAGGTTCCACCGCATAATTTACAGGAAAAGAGATAACATGCAATTAAGATGACCTGCCTGGGGCCCACAATATTAGATCATTTCCTCATATAGTATGAATGTGACAAAGTTCACAGAAAATGGAACATACTCACAGGCTGCCATCAAAACAAAAAGGCTGGCTCAGAATCAGGTAAGAAAAATTTGGGGAAAGATAAGATCATTCATTTATATATATAGATAGACATCACTTGTTTAAGTCCACAGACTACATGAACAGGTATTAATAAAACCTATTCATTTTTGTGAAAAATTTCCCAACTGTTTTCTATTTAAAGGAACCCAAATAATTTGATGGTTGTTGCAAAATATTTTTAAAGCATACTTTTATAGGCATAAGAGGATCTAATTTCAACAAATTTGAGCTCTTATAATCAAATAGGCAAAAAGTATTTCCACTATGTGAAACTGCTCCAGTTAATCAGGTGAATATAATTTCTATATCCTCCTAGGTCAATATAGTACATTTTAATAAAATATTGTTTGCAAGCTTTATGTTCAAGTAGTGAGGTCTTTTTTTTTTGGCAGCTTATTTGTAAACGAAATAAAAATGCTAATGATCTTTTAAAGCTTTCATACATTTGTTCAAAGGTTTACACGTTTTTAAACTTTATTCAAATTTCATTAAAAATGGTAGAGTGATAAAACAGTTTAATTGCTCAGATATTAGTGTTTACAGGCCATAAAAATATGACCAGTATGTACATTAAATACTTAAGTGGGTTTTGGTAGGGCTTTAATCAAAGGCAACTGTCCTTCCAGAACTACTTTAAATTACATGTTTACTAGCATTAGAATTATACTATTTTTTAAGTGACTGATAGTCTTGTTCTTTTATATCTTGTCACTAATATTTCGTGACTGGGGAAACAGAAGGAAAGAGGCTTTGCATAATAAATAAAAGATAATATGCTAATAAAATATTCTTAGACCTAGTTGAAAAGGATGACTTCTAATGATCTAATGATCTACCAATTCACTTATTATGTTTTCTTAAGCTTAATGTGTTATCTTTGTTCTAAAAAGACAAGGCACTTCTCCATCTTCTTCTAAAGTTTTACTACAGTGGTCTCTTTCCTAAATATAACATAAGTGTTTGGAAGGAACAAAGAGTGGAGATATATCTGGGATGGAGTTAATAAATCTGTAAATTACACTTGCCCATGTTAGTTATTAGGAATAAACATGTTATTGGCCTTTAGGACAAGCTTAAAAATGGCCAGTTCGATGAATTTACTGAGCCAGAATCTTGGGCCAAATGAGAGACATTGGAACATTAATTTTAAAACACACTTTTAGCTTGTAACCTCAATGCCTTGTGAGATTTATATACTTTGGCAAATACATGTTATTTTTCTCTGGAAACTATCACAAGTTTCATAAAGGAATATTATGAAACAAAGAAATTCAAAATTCCTTTCTTCAGTCTAAAAACAACTTTCACAAAAGTATGTTACTAATGGAAAATTACAAGTACATTCTATCCTAAGCATAACACAAAAAAGGCTCCATGGGGGAGGAATTAATCACCACAGTATGCTGTGTCATTTTAGCATTCACTGCAACCAATTTTACTGAAAACAAGGCAACCCCCTCAAAACATTACAAAATATCCAATTGCTAATCAGCCCCTTGCAAAGAAAAACGGTTTGAAAAAGTAGTCATACAAGAGAAAAAAAAAGTTGGTATTTTTTGGGTAGTTCAATAAACTAAGATGAGTCAATCAGCATAATGAACAATAAAGTAATAAACTTGGGTGACTATAACAGGGTTTAAAATTAAGTCTGTACATACTGACAAATGGTTTTTGTGACAAATGCTACTGCAACTAAATTATACTGTGTCATTTCCAGATACACCATAATTGTTTCATGGAAACAATTCACCACTTCCTGCTGTTCTTTGCGCAAAACCAAGTGTGATTTCTATGTGGCAGAAAAATCTACTATGACTATCGTATGATCAAATTCTAAGGTTACAGAAAAAAGTAAGATTTTTAAGGATTAACAAAAGGAATTATTCTATCAGTGATAATGAGACATTTTGTATTATGCTGAAAATTTTGTTATTAAAATATCAATTTGAAGCATAAATTTGATGACATTAGCTGGAACATAAACCTCAGATACAATTTTCCCCGACCTTAGCTATAAAACAGGACATTTGGTATACACTTTCAGAGGCTTCTACCTTGTCTATAAAAATACACCTTCAATTTTGCAGCGGGCAAACACATATTTGCAGGCATACACATTATTATTAAAGGTTAGAGATCTGAGGTGGCTGAGTGGCATGGAGGTAAAAGGGCTCTACAGAGGAAGGTGGAAAAGTGTTTGTGCAAACAATTATAACCACATATCAAATAGTGTCTTCTTTTTCTCTCTTTTTTTAAACTGGTCAAAGATAAATTTTAAGAGTGGCTTAAAAAGGCTCGACCTTATATAAAGAAATTATTTTCACTTCACTGAGATGAATCTTGCCTAAAAAGTTTACTAAAAACAGTAAGAGTAAGATGACAAATAAAATATTATTCAGCTCTAGACATTTCTCTTTTTAGCACTATAAATTACAAATAATGCCTACAAACAGGCATGCATTTGTAGTTGAATTAATGTGATATAAAGCTTTCATTATACTGAATTTTCAAATTCTAGTGTATGGTGCTAGCAATCATTTTAATTGTGAAGAAAAATAGAGAAATATATAACTAATAAATGTTACCTATGTGCTGAATTTATAAACTAAAATACTTTCGTCTAAACACTTGTCTTTCTTCCTTGATACCTAAATGTTTTAAAAAAGATCTTCAAAAACAGAATTGAGAATATTTTTTTCAATTATTAATCAGCTGCTATATACTCTGTAGCTACAGCTTCTCAATTAGTTCTCTCTCTTTCTCAAACTACAATATCAGAACTCCAGAAAGGGGTTAGTGGCTTGCAAGGGGGTCTAGATACCTTCTGAAGACATCTGAAATCTCAAAATACTCCTTAAAGGTCATAATTGTGTGTATTTTCAAAGGAGGAAAGGGCTACAAAAAGGGAAATAATGAAGGATAGTGAGATTGTGAAATGTGTCAGATGTCAAACAGTATTTTTGTGGGAAGGAGTAGAGAACAAAATGGAAATTATTAAATGAAATGGAAAAAATAAAGGTCATGGTTTCAGGTGCAATACATATTATCTGAGATAATGATTTCAATGTTAATCCACTTGTTACAAAGGGCAAACTTGCCCTACACCTGAAGTCATTATGGCCTTGCCATAAAACAGCATGTCAGCAGTCTCTAGATTCAATGGGATGCTTACGAACTTCATTCATATTAAAATCTATGTAAAATTGTTGGCAATGCAGTAAGAGTAATATTGCATTCTGTAAACCATGGCATATCGCATTTACATTATGCAAAGAGGCGATATTTACAAGTCTTTAGGAGTTTAAATATTTTATCTACTAACAGAAGTGATAAAGCAAAGTGCAGGACAAAACCAGTGCCATTAATTGCATGTCCTTTTAAAGCATTTTCTTTAAAAGCAGAGTAAAACCATTTCTAGAAGCTACCAAAAGCTTATTTAAGTTTGTCCAGTAAGGGATTACAGAGCATCAAGTAGCCTAGAATAATGATGCGAGTTTAGATCAATGAGTATGAAAATTATAAGGCAGCATGCTCAGAACAAGTTTTTGTTTTTTTAAACACCAGCACTGATGATTTATCTTTAATGGCAACTATCTACATATGTATATGGGCACACACGTGTGTGTACTTATTTAAAATTGAGAGTGCAAAACACAAGCCTCATTTAACAACAAAAAAGATGTGCAAATTTTCTTCATAAACCAACACAAAAGAGCGAGAAGAATATTCTACCATTATAAAGAACAAGTTGAACACAGCAAAGGAGACCATCTTCATTCCAAATCTACAAGGCACTAAGGGTAGGAAATGACAGGTAACACAGAAGTGACTGGATAAAACTCCTCAGTCAGGTCGAAATATGGGATATTTTGGTAAGAATTCTATTAGTATTACCTGTAAAATAAAAACAAGAATATATTGACCAAATATTTTTCATTTAATTAACTTATAAATAACCCAGAAAGTCTATAATCATTTTACATAGGACAATATTTCAATCCTTTATCATATAAAGTGAAATACATGAAAAAATTATGTAAAGAACTTAAATCACAAGTTGTTATTAGATTGGCAATTTAAAAATTAAGCTGGCAAACAAAACTACTTATTGTAGCTAACAGATTTTACTATCTGATTTACAACAACTATTTGTCTAGGTTCAGAGGAGCAAACCCTATTACTTTATGTTCTTTCCTCACACCCCTATCTTTTTGTTAGCAAAGTAGAAGAGATTAAAAAAATGCTACACAGATTAAAAAACACCTTTATATTAGACTTACATATTTTTCAATTAAAGCAACTGATATTCGTTGGAGATTATTATCTTTCATAAGTTGTGAAAAATAATAATGTATCCAAATGGATTGAGTAAAACATTTTAATTACAAAAAGGTTTAGAAATATAATTTTTAAAAACATGGATATTTTTGAATGCTTTATCTATAATGAATTTTAGATTTGTGGTCATTTGCACATTTTTCCCAAAATGATTCAAAGTGGAGATGCCATAATAATCCTCACTTATGAAACACACATGGAATGTTTGTTGTTAAATATATACTACATTTTGAAAGCTTGGATAAATTTAATATTCTTTTCAATGTTAATGATGCTAAATTGATCATATGGGCTGTATGTAAATTTATGTCTCATGACTAAGATTGCATAACTTTCAGTTAAAATACAATTAGAACCTATGTTTCTTCACTACAAGTTAAATGTTAGCCAGGAAAAAAAAAAGCCAGTAACAGAAATCCAGAATTCAGAGATTAATTCCTATTTTATGCAAGTTTTGACAAGATTACATTTAGAAATATTTTGTTCAACAGCAGCTTTCCCCATCACCACATGCTACGGTTTGTGCCTATGTTAAAAGAGGATTAAGGTTGTACGATGTTTTCATTTCAGCATACTAACTGAAACTTTTCTAAGATTCAAATGATGGTTAGTTTTCAAGATATTTTAGGTTGGCTACAAATCTAAAGAAGATAGGAGAAAACCTCTATATTTCAATGGACAAAAGTTCTGGCTGAGGAGAAAAAAAGAAGGAATAGTTGACAAATGATAAACATAGGGAAATGATACATTTAGAATGAATCAAAAAATAATTAAAAACAACCTCATACTTACATACTCCATCATATTGCTAGTTTCACATTTCCTCTTAGTCAACTTCCAGTGCAAAGCAAGCTAAGAAAGTATAGTCTTGTTAAGAATTTTTATATTAACTTAAACTAATTACAACCTATACATTTGAATAAATCACTGAAAACAATCCAGGAAAAGGACAGGATACAAAACAGAGCACTTAAAAATATCTTGTAAAGAATATATATTAAAAATTGAGTATTAGTTCTCTAATCCATTCCTTTGTGGCCTAAAAAATTCCCACTTTGTATTTTCTTCAATTTAATAGTGTAAATATATGAATGGGGCACTTATTTACTTAAAATTTCTTACCTTGTGATATAATCTGTTATTTTCCCATTCTATTAACTTCTGAATTGATCTTCTGGTCTAAGAAAAATGATCAAGACTTTGTTACAAGATGACCTGAAGGGTTTTGTAAACTATGTGCATCTATATTTTTCTGCCTACTTGTAATATCTCATTACATTCTCCTTGTTTTTTTAATAGAAATCAGAAATAAGCAATATAAGTGGCAGAAAATGCTAAAAGAGTAGGATTTTGAGTGACTATTATAATAAGATTATCTACCTATCAATCAATCAGATTTTTATATGTGCTTTCCAAAATAAAATATGTATGAATTGCTTTATGTTGTGAGGCCATCCACTGGACTACTGTGAAAACCTAACCAATATATTAACTTGAGATGGTAGTCCATTTAGTCCATTTATGAATTTAATCTACATTTTCACATAACTTTCTTAGGATTACTTTAAGTAATCATCAAATGCCAAGCTAATCTAATTTCTCATGAAAAGTTTTTCTACCACAGCTCCTGGCACAATACCTGTCATATAGCATTCAGTCAAGATCTATAGGCTGAATAAAGCAAGCCAACATATATCAGAATTTCCACTGAAAATAGCATGTTAAAAACAGCCAGTGGAAAATATAGAAAAAATATAAATCAGAGAAGCAGTAATGTAACAAAGAAGGGGACACAGACTGAGTTTCTTCATTTTGAATCATATTTTGTAGGAAGTAAAAAATGTTTAAAAAGCTTTTCAAAATGTTAAAAGATGACACCTGTTTAGCCTGTCATGGACATTGCCAACACCAGTATGTCCTACCTGAGGACTAATGGACCCATCCACTGGTCTACTGCAGACACTGCCAGCACCTGCATGTTCCTCCCAGGGGCCCAGGGATTACCTGGCCTGGGGCCTGAGGAGCAAACATTTTGGCCTACTGGGACCTGTATGCCCTGAGTGAGGGCTGGCCTACCCAGGGCCTGCTGCCACCACTGTTGACACCTTCATGGCCCAATCATGATCCAAAGACTGACAAACTCAGGGCAAGTGAATGCCAATGCCCACATGCACTATCTAGGGGCTTGAGAACCAGTCTACCTGGCATTGCTGTCCCAAACAAAGCCTTACCACAGCCTCCACCAATCAGCTGCAGCCTGAGCCACTAAGAAACTCAAAGACACTGCTGAAATTGATTACAGCTGAAGTAATCAAAGGAGACTACACTGTGGTGCCCATGCAGAACCAAAGCCAAAGCACCCTACACAACCAACATTATAGATACATCTATAGGAGAAACTCTTTCCGTATGGGAGCTACTCCATAAAAACGAATAAAGTGGCAATTATAGCAGATGTGGAAATCAATGCAAGGTCAAAAGAAACAAGAAAACACAATACCTCCAAAAGGACACAATAATTTTCCAGTAACAGATTCCAAAGAAAACGAAATTTATGAAGTGCCTGAAAAGGCATTAAAAGAATGGTGTTATGGAAATTGAAATACAAGAAAACAAAATAAACAAGCTTTAAAACTCAAGAGAACAATTAACCTAGATGGGAAATCCAACAAAGATATGAAAAAGAACAAAACAAATTCTAGAACTAAGAATTAAATGAATGAAATTAAAAATACAATAGAGAGTTTCAACAATAGACTAGACAAGCAAAAGACAATTTCTGAACTTGAAGACAAATCTTTTGTAATAACCGAAGCAGGAAAAAAAAAAAGATAAAAGGAAAAAGAATAAAGAAAGCCTTTGTGACACCATCAAGCAAACAAATTTTTGACTTGTGGAAGTTCTAGAAGACAAGAGATGGATAAAAAACATATTCAATGAAATAACAATTGAAAACTTCCCAAGTCTTGGAAGAGATATAGACATCCAAATACAGAAAGTTCAAAGACTCCAGAAGAGATTCAACTGAAAAGGCTGAATTAAAAGCACATTAGAGTCAAACTGTCAAAGTCAGAATCAGAATTCTGTAAACAGCAAGAGAAATGCAGCAAGTCACATTTGATGGAATTCACATAAACTAACAGGAGATTTCTCAGCAGAAACCTTCCAGGCCAGGAGGGACTGGATAGATCATCTGAACAGAAAATCAAAAAAAGAAATATCAGACTTAAACTGCACTATAGACAAAATAGACCTAATAGACATTTACAGAACATTTCATCCAACAATTGCAGAATACACATTCTTCTCATCAGCACATAGGACATTTTCCACGACAAAAAACATGTTAAGCAAAAAATTGTCTGAAATGTAAAGAAATCAAAATCATATCAAGTATCTTCTCAAACACAGAATAAAACGAGAAATCAATAACAAGAGGAAATTTGGAAACTGTACCAATACATGGAAATTAAAAAATGTGTTCCTGAAAGACCACTAGGTCAAAAAAGAAATTAAGGAGAAAATAAATTTTCCAAAAACAAAAAGGAAAAACAATAAACCAAAACCTGTAAGATGGTGGAGGATCCAAGATGGCCGATTAGGAGCAGCTCAGGATTGCAGCTCCCAGTGAAAGCGCAGAGGGTGAGTGGACGCCGCATTCCCAGACTGATTTTTACTGCCCACAGACCAGGAGATTCCTAGGCAGAGGAGCCCAACGGGTCACCAGCTCGGCTGGTTTGGCCGGCGCAGATGTTTTTGCCGGCACGGCGGCATCGCTGTTTTGGCCAGCGCCCCAGCACGGCAGTTCCCCATACAAAATACGTGGGTCTGGGTGCAACTTTAGCTGGCAATTGGAGCTCTAGGAAGGCAGAGTCACCCATTCATCTGATTAAAAAAGGGGACTGAAACAGGCAGCCAACCCAGGAGATTTCCCGGGCAAAAAAAGCACCATGAAACTCAGAGCCCACTGTTTCAGCCGGTGCACTGGGTCGCTACATGGGAAATCACACAGATCCGGCGCCTTTTCAACAAGGGACTGGAACACCTGGGAGACACTCGACCATTCAACTAGAAAAATAAAAAAGGCTCTGAGGCAGGGAGCCAGGTGATCAGGCTAGGCTGGTCCCATCCCCACAAAAAAAAAAAAAAAAAAAAGGAATCAGAAACACCTTGGATTGAGAGTTTCACAGCAAGCACAGCTGAACCCGGGATGGTCCAGCTCTGTGGGGGAGGGGTGTCCACCATTACGGAGGCAATCCACCACTACGGAGGTAGTTTGCCATTGCAGAGGCAGCCCGCCATTGCCGAGGCAGTTCTAACTACACTGGTACAAACTGGACTGCAGGGAAGTTCACAAGGCAGTTGGGCGGAGCCCACAGCAGCTCAGCAAAGCCTCTGCACGCAGTGAGTAGGCTGCCTCCTCGCTGGGCAAGGTAGCCCTGAGGAAAAAGGCAGCAGCACAAGGGAAACTCATAAACAAAGCCCTAACTCCCCGGGACACAGCACCTCGGGAAAAAAAGGGGTTTATGAGTTCTGCTGCAGCAGACTTAAATGTACCTGCTCAGCAACTCTGAATGAACAACGGAGCTCACAGCTCAGCACTTGAGCTCCTATAAAGGACAGACTCTCTCCTCAAGCAGCTCCCTGACCCCCGTATAACGAGTCACCTCATAAAGGAGAGCTCAGACTGACAACTGGTGGAGACCCCATCTGAAAATCACCAACCACAAAGACCACACATAGATGATAAATCCACAAAGATGGGAAGAAACCAGTGCAAAAAGGAGGAAAACACCCGAAACCAGAATGCCTCTCCTCCTACAAGGGATCACAACTCCTCACCAGCAAGGGAACAAGTCTGGATGGACAATGAGTGTGATGAAATGACAGAATCAGGTTTCAGAAGGTGGCTAATAAGAAACTTCTGTGAGCTAAAAGAACATGTTCTAACCCAATGCAAAGAAACTAAGAACTTTCAAAAACGATTTGACGAAATGCTAACGAGAATAACCAACTTAGAGAGGAATGTAAGTGAACTGATGGAGCTGAAAAACACAACACGAGAACTTCGTGAAGCATACACAAGTTTCAACAGCTGAACCAACCAAGCAGAAGAAAGGATATCAGAGGTCGAAGATCAACTCAATGAAATAAAACGAGAAGGCAAGAGTAGAGAAAAAAGGGTAAAAAGGAATGAACAAAGTCTCCAAGAAATATAGGACTATGTGAAAAGACCTAATCTACATTTGATAGGTGTACCTGAATGTGACGGAGAGAATGAATCCAAGCTGGAAAATACTCTTGAGGATATTATATAGGAGCATTTCCCCAACCTAGCAAGGCAGGCCAATATTCAAGTCCAGGAAATACAGAGAACACCACAAAGATACTCCTCAAGAAGAGCAACCCCAAGGCACATAATTGTCAGATTCAACAGGGTAGAAATGAAGGAGAAAATGCTAAGGGCAGCCAGAGAGAAAGGTCAGGTTACCCACAAAGGGAAGCCCATCAGACTCACAGCAGAAACCCCACAAGCCAGAAGAGAGTGGGGGCCAACATTCAACATCCTTAAAGAAAAGAACTTTCAACCCAGAATTTCATATCCAGACAAACTAAGCTTCATAAGTGAAGGAAAAATCAAATCCTTTGAGAACAAGCAAGTACTCAAGAGATTTCACCACTACCAGGCCTGCTTTACAAGAGCTCCTGAAAGAGGCACTAAACATAGAAAGGAACAACCACTACCAGCCACTCCAAAAACATACCAAATAGTAAAGAGCATCAACACAATGAAGAAACTGCATCAACTAACCAGCAAAACAGCCAGCTAGCATCAAAATGGGAGGATCAAATTGACACATAACAATATTAACCCTAAATGTAAATGGGCTAAATGCCCCAATCAAAAGACATAGACTGGCAAATTGGATAAAAAGCCAAAACCAGTTGGTGTGCTGTATCCAGGAAACCCATCTCCCAGCAAAGATACACAAAGGCTCAAAATAAAGGGATGGAGGAAGATTTACCAAGCAAATGGAGAGCAAAAAAAGCAGCAGTTGCAATTCCCATCTCTGATAAAATACACTTTAAACCAACAAAGATCAAAAGAGACAAAGAGGGACATTACATAATGGTAAAAGCATCAATGCAACAAGAAGAGCTAATGATCCTATATATATACACACCCAGATACATAAGGCAAGATCTTAATGACTTACAAAGAGACTTAGACTCCCACACAATAATAGTGGGAGAACTGAACACCCCATTGTCAATATTAGACAGATCAATGAGACAGAAAATTAACAAGGCTATCTAGGACTTGAACTCAGACCTGGACCAAGCAAACCTAATAGACATTTACAGAACTCTCCACCTCACATCCACAGAATATACATTCTTCTATACCACATCGCACTTACTCTAAAATTGACCTCATAATTGGAAGTAAATCACTCCTCAGCAAATGCGAAAGAACGGAAATCATAACAAACAGTCTCTCAGACCACAGTGCAATCAAGGTAGAACTCAGAATTCAGAAACTAACTCAGAACTGCACAGCTTCATGGAAACTGAACAACTG
Organism: Alouatta palliata; assembly: GCA_004027835.1. NCBI lineage: Eukaryota > Metazoa > Chordata > Mammalia > Primates > Atelidae > Alouatta > Alouatta palliata. The sequence continues at coordinate 16,532 of PVKV010015865.1, forward strand.
GCTCTTGAACGTTGACTGGATAAACAATGAAATGAAGGCAGAAATAAAGATGTTCTTTGAAACCAATGAGAACGAAGACACAACATACCAGAATCTCTGGGACGCATTTAAAGCAGTCTCTAGAGGAAAATATATAGCAATAAATGCCCACATGAGAAGAAAGGAGAGATCTGAAATTGACACCCTATCGTCAAAATTGAAAGAGCTAGAGGAACAAGATCAAAAAAACTCAAAACCTAGCAGAAGACAAGAAATAACTAAGGTCAGAGGAGAACTGAAGGAGATAGAGACACAAAAAACCCTTCAAAAAAATCAATAAATCCAAGAGCTGGTTTTTCGCAAAGGTCAACAAAATAGACAGACCACTAGCCAGATAAATAAAAATGAAAAGAGAAAATAATCAAATAGAGGCAATAAAAAATGATAAAGCAGATATCACCACAGATTCCACAGAAATTCAAACCATCATCAGAGATTACTACAAACAACTCTATGCACATAAACTAGTAAACCTGGAAGAAATGGATAAATTCCTGGACACTTGCATCCTCCCAAGCCTAAACCAAGAAGAAGTCGAAACCCTGAATAGACCAATAACAAGGTCTGAAGTTGAGGCAGAAATTAAGAGCCTACCAACCAAAAAAACCCCAGGTCCAGATGGGTTCACAGCCAAATTCTACCAGACATAGAAAGAGGAGCTGGTACCATTCCTTCTGAAACCATTCCAAACAATCCAGAAAGAGGGAATACTTCCCAGATCATCTTATGAGACCAACATCCTCCTGATACCAAAATCCGGCATAGACTCAGCAAGAAAAGAAAACTTCAGGCCAATATCCATGATGAACATAGATGCAAAAATCTTCAATAAAATACTGGCAAACCGATTGCAACAGCACATCAAAAAGCTTATCCACCATGATCAAGTAGGCTTCATCCCGGAGATGCAAGGCTGATTCAACATACGCAAATCTATAAACATAATTCACCACATAAACAGAACCAAAGACAAAAACCACATGATTATCTCAATTGATGCAGAGAAGGCCTTTGACAAAATTCAACAGCCCTTTATGCTAAAAACCCTCAATAAACTAGGTATTGACGGAACGTATCTCAAAACGATAAAAGCTATTTACGACAAACCAACAGCCAATATCATACTGAATGGGCAAAAACTAGAAGCTTCCCTTTGAAATCTGGCACTAGACAAGGATGTCCTCTCTCACCACTCCTATTCAATATAGTACTGGAAGTTCTAGCCAGAGCCATCAGGCAAGAAAAAGAAATAAAGGATATTCAAATAGGAAAGGAGGAAGTCAAATTGTCTTTATTTGCAGATGACATGACTGTATATCTAGAAGACCCCATCGTCTCAGCTCAAAATCTCCTGAAACTGATAAGCAACTTCAGAAAAGTCTCAGGATACAAAATCAATGTGGAAAAATCACAAGCATTCCTATACACCAATAACATACTTAAAGACAACCAAATCAAGAACCAACTGCCATTCACAATTGCTACAAAGAGAATCAAATACCTAAGAATACAACTAACAAGGAACGTAAAGGACCTCTTCAAGGAGAACTACAAACCACTGCTCAACAAAATAAGAGAGGACACAAATAGATGGAGAAACATTCCATGTTCATGGCTAGGAAGAATCAATATCGTGAAAATGGCCATACTGCCCAAAGTAATTTACAGATACAATGGTATCCCTATCAAGCTACCAATGACTTTCTTCGCAGAACTGGAAAAAACTACCTTAAACTTCATATGGAACCAAAAGAGAGCCCATATAGCCAAGTCAATTCTAAGCAAAAAGAACAAAGCTGGAGGCATCACACTACCAGACTTCAAACTATACTACAAATCTACAGTAATCAAAACAGCATGGTACTGGTACCAAAACAGAGATATAGACCAATGGAACAGAACAGAGGCCTCCGAGGCAACACAAGACATCTACAACAATTCGATCTTTGACAAACCTGACAAAAACAAGCAATGGGGAAAGGAGTCCCTGTTTAATAAATGGTGTTGGGAAAACTGGCTAGCCATATGCAGAAAGCAGATACTGGGTCCCTTCCTGACACCTTACACTAAAATTAACTCCAGATGGATTAAAGACTTAAACATAAGACCTAACACCATAAAAATCTTAGAAGAAAATCTAGGCAAAACCATTCAGGACATCGGCGTAGGC
>PVKV010015865.1:18840-52656 GCA_004027835.1 Alouatta palliata
AAAAAAAAAAAAAAAAAAAAAAGCCCATTCAAAAGTGGGCAAAGGATATGAACACATACTACAAAAGAAGACATATATGATGCCAACAAACATATGAAAAAATGCTCATCATCACTGGTCATTAGAGAAATGCAAATCAAAACTACATTGAGATACCATCTCACACAAGTTGGAATGGCAATCATTAAAAAATCTAGAGACAACAGATGCTGGAGAGGATGTGGAGAAATAGGAATACTTTTACACTGTTGGTAGGAGTGTAAATTAGTTCAACCACTGTGGAAGACAGTGTGGCGATTCCTCAAGGACCTAGAAATAGAAATTCCATTTGACCCAGCAATCGCATTACTGGGTATACATTCAAAGGATTGTAAGTCATTCTTCTATAAGGATACATGCACACGAATGTTCACTGCAACACAGTTTACAATAGCAAAGACCTGGAACCAACCCAAATGCCCATCGATGATAGACTGGACAGGGAAAATGTGGCACATATATACCATGAAATATTAGGCAGCCATCAAAAACGATGAGTTCGCGTCCTTTGTAGGAACGTGGATGAACCTGGAAACCATCATTCTCAGCAAACTGACACAAGAACAGAAAATCAAACACTGCATGATCTCACTCATAGACGGGTGTTGAACAATGAGAACACATGGACACAGGGAGGGGAGCATCACACACTGGGGTCTGTCAGGGGGAAAAAGGGGAGGGACAGCAGGGGGTGTGAGTTGGGGAGAGATAGTATGGGGAGAAATACCAGATATAGGTGATGGGGAGGAAGGCAGCAAATCACACTGCCATGTGTGTACCTATGCAACAATCTTGCATGTTCTTCACATATACCCCAAAACCTAAAATGCAATAAAAAAAAGACAATTTAAAAAGTTTATGTGAAAAATTATTCCTGCTTCACTTTATACAAATAATCAAGACAAGTATAATATAGCAAATTGGTCTTGCCATGATTTATCTTTAGTAAAATGGGGCATTATAGAGAGAAAAAATTAGGTTTGAAGAACTGTGATACACCTGTTGTTAGATTCTAGTCTCATCAGTTGTTTCTGAGTTTCTTTTCCTGTAATTTAGACTAACCCTGCTTATTTCTGTGAACCGACCAATGATCCCGGGCTGCTGCCTGGAAGAAACAAGGATGAGTAATGTAAAATTATGGATCAATATTATAATTCTGGGCACATTTTGGAATCTGCTAGCAACCCCATATCAGCTTGGTTCCAATAATTGTCCAGTTCATAGAAAGCCTTCTTATTTAGTTTACTTGGGATAATTTTACTTGTTTTCCTGTTGTGGAATATATTTGCTATTGTACTCTTTGTGTAGGAATGCAGGATAGGCTTATTCAATGTTTTTCTAAATTGAACACTTATTAATCTTCCAGATTTTTTGTAAGACTTCAGAATTGTGAATGGCCCTTAGCATACTGATGCTTTCTGACTGAGTTCCTCTCTATCCTGAATACAAAAGGGGCAGGAATATCATTGCCACTACTCAGCCTAAGAAGCTACAGAAGATAGATCTTCATCTCTCTACAAACCTTAAGATTAAGGTTCCCTTGTAAAAGGTGGTGGGGAAATGTGTCAGAAGCATTTGAATCAGAGCAACTTCATCCTGAATAGGGGATGGATAAAATAAGGCTGAGACCTACCAGGCTGCATTCCCAGAAGGATAGGCATTCTAAGTCACAGGATGAGATATGAGGTCAGCACAAGATACAGGTCACAAAGGCCTTGCTGATAAAAACAGCACGTGGTAAAAAAAGCTGGCAAAATACCATCAAAACCAAGATGGTAATGGAAGTGACCTCTGGTCATCCTTGCTACTTATTATATGCTAATTATAATGTGTTAGCATACCAAAAGACACTCCAAACAGTGCCAGGACAGGTTACTAATGCCATGACCACATCAGTAAGTTACCCCGTATGGTCTAAAAAGGAGAGAAACCCTCAGTTCTGGAAAACTGACAACTCCTTTCCTGGAATGCTCATAAATAATCCATCCTTTGTTTAGCATATAATCAAGAAATAACTATAAGCATCCTCAGTCCAGCAGCAGTTGCTGCTCTGCCTATGGAGTAGCCATTCTTTTACTCCTTCACTTTCTTAATCAACTTTCTCTCACATTAAAAACAAACAAATAAACACATAAACATACAATGGATCTCCAATACATCTGGCAGCAGACTTTTCAGTGGAATCCTTACAAGCTAAAAGAGAGTGGTATCACATAAAGTGCTATGGAAAAAACATTTTACCCTAGAATAATAAATCTGGTGAAAATATCCTTCAAACATGAAGGAGAAATAAAGATTTTCTCAGACAAACAAAAGTTGAGAGATTTCATCAATACTAGACTGATCCTATAAGAAATGCTAAAAGGAATACTTCAATCAGAAAAAAAGGACACTAATGAGCAATAAATAAATCATCTGAAGGTACAAAACTCACTGGTAAAACACAGAAATATATTACTAACTGTGGTGTGTAAACTACTCTTATCCTAAATAGAAACAATAAACAATTAACAATCAAAAAACAACTAAAACTTTTCAAGGTAGAGTACAATAAGATAAATAGAAACAACAAAAAGTTTAAAAGCAGGGAGACAAAGTTGAGGCATAAAGTTTTTATTAGTTTTCTTTTTGTGTGTGTGTTCAGGCAAATAGTGTTGTTATCAGGTTAAAATAATGGATTATAAGATAGTATGTGCAAACCTCATGATATCCTCAAACTAAAAAACATAAACTGGGCATGCAAAAATTCAAAAGCAAAAAACTAGATCATATAACCACAGAAAATTGCCTTCACTAGAGTAATACAGAAAGTAAAGAAAGAGAAGACCACAAAACGACCAGAAAACAAAATGGCAGTGGTTAGTCATTACTTATCAATAACAATACTGAATGTAAATGGACTAAACTCTCCAACCAAAAAACACAGACTCGGTGAAAGAATGAAAAAACAAGACCTATTGATCTGTTGCCTATAAGAAACACACTTCGCCTATAAAGACAAAAAAGATTAAAAATAGATGAGAAATGGTATTCCATGCCAAAGGAAACCAAAAAAGAGCAGAAGTAGCTATACTTACATCAGACAAAATCTGTTTCAAGACAGAAAGTGTAAGAAGAGATAAAGAAGTCACTATATAATGATAAAGGTGTCAATTCAGCAAGAGGATATAACAATTTTAAACATATATGTACCCAACACTGGAGTACCCAGATATATAAAGAAAATATTATTAGAGCTAAAGGGAGAGATAGGCCCTAATACAATGATAGCTGGAAACTTCAATACTTTACTTTCAGTGTTGGACAGAACTTCCACACAGAATATCAACAAAAAAAGATCAGACTTAATCTGCACCACAGACCAAATAGATGAGTACATATTTACAGAAAATTTCATCCAAGACTTGCAGAATACACATTCTTTTCCTTAGCACATGCATGATTCTCAAGGACAGACCACATGTTAGGTCACAAAATAAGTGTTAAAATATTAAAAAAATTTGAACATCACACATCTTCTCTGATCACAATGGAATAAAACCAGAAATAAATAACAAGAGAAATTTGGAAATTATACAAATACATGGAAATTAAACAATATACCCTGAATAACAAGTGGGTCAAAGAAGAAATTAAGAAGGAAACTGAAATAAATTTTTGAAAACATGATAATGGAAACACAACATTCCAAAACCTCTGGTATACAGCAAAAGCAGCACTCATAGGGAAGTTTATAGCTATATGTGCCTACATCTAAAAAGAGGAAAAACTTCAGATAAACAATCTAACAGTACATCTTAGAGCGAAAATCAAGAGCAAGTGATATGCAAAATTAGTAGAAAATAATAAAGATCAGAAGAGAAGTAAAATTAAAATGAAAAACATGTAAGATCAATGAAACAAAAAGTGGGCTTTTTAAACAAAATTGAGAAACTTCTGCCAGATAAGAAAAAAAGAGAAAATCTAAATAAAACCAGAAATGAAAAAGGAGACATTACAACTGATACCACAGAAATTGGAAGGAGCATTATTAGCTATTATGAGCAACTATGTGCCAATAAATTGGAAAATCTAGACAAAATGGACACATTCCTAGATGCATTCAACCTACCAAGATTGAATCAGGAAGAAATGCAAAACCTGAACAGACCATTATCATGTAATGAAACTGAAGCTGCAATAAAAAATATCTCAGTAATGAAAAGTCTGCCTGGGATCTGATGGCTTCTCTGCTGAACACTACCAAACATTTAAAGAATAACTAATACCAATACTTCTGAAAGTAGTCCAAAAACAGATGAGGAGGGAATACTCCAAACCCATTTTATGAGGCCAGTATTACCCTGATACCAAAACCAGATAAAGATACATGAAAAAAGGAAAAGTACAGGGCAATATCTCTGATGAATATTGATGCAAAAAAAAAAAAACCCTCAAAAAAAAAAAAACCACTAGGAAACCAAATTCAATAATATATTAGAAAGATCATTCATTAGGATCAACTGAGATTTATCACCGAGATAAAAAAAATGTTTCAGTATATGCAAATCAATCAATGTGATACATCATATCAACAGAATAAAAGATAAAAACTATGTGATTATTTTAATTGGTACTGAAAAAGCTCTTAACAAAATTGAACCTCCCTTCATGATTAAAAATCCTTAAAAAATTGGGGACAGAAGGAGCACACTTCAACATAGTGAAAGCAAAAAATGACACACCCACAGCTAGTATCATACAGAATGAAAAAAAACTGAAACCTTTTCTCTAAGATCTGGAACATGACTAGAATGTCCAGTGTCACCACTGTTATTCAATATTGTACTCTAAGTCCTAGCTAGAGCAATCAGACAAGAGAAAGATTTAAAGGGCATCCAAACTGGAAAGAAATAATTCAAAGTATCCTTGTTTGCAGATGATGTCAACTTATATTTAAAACAATCTAAAGACTCCAACATAAACACTATTAGAACTGATAAATTCAGTAAAGTTGCAGGATATACCTTCAAAACCAAAAACCAGTAGCATTTCTGTATGCCAACAATGAATAATCTAAACAAAAAAAGTAATCCAATTAATAGCAACATATAAAATTAAATACCTAGAAATTAACCAAACAAGTAAAACATCTCTATAATGAAAACTATAAAACAGTGATGTAAATAACTGAGGACATCCAAAAGTGTAAAAAAAAAAAAAAAAAAGTTCATAAATTCGAAAACTAAATATTGACAAAATGTCCATACTACCCAAAGCAATCTACAGATTCAATACAATCTCTATCAGAATACCAATGACATTTTTCACAAAACAAAAAAAAAATCCTAAAAAGTATATGGAACCACAAAAGACCCAGAATAGCCAAATCTATCTTAAGGAAAAACAAACAAACAAAAAGCTGGAGGAACTGCATTATCTGATTTCAAACTATACTACAGAGCAATAGTACCCCAAACAGCTGGTACTGGCATAATAACAGACACATAGAACAATGGAATAGAATAGACAACTCAGAAACAAATCCAGATATTTACAGTTAACTCATTTTTGACAAAAGTGCAAAGAATATACACTGGGGAAAAGACAGTGTCTTCAATAAATTGTGTTGGAAAAACTGGATATCCATATATAAAAAAATGAAACTAGGCCTCTATCTCTAACTGTATGCAGAAATCATATCAAAATGGATTAAAAACTTAAATCAAAGACCTCAAACTATGAAGTTATTACAAGAAAATGCTGTGGGAAAACCTCCATGACACTGATCTGGGCAGAAATTTCTTGAGCAATATCCCACAAGTACAGACAACCAAAGCAAACATAAACAGATGGGATCACATCAAGTTAAAAAGCTTCTGCATAGCAACAGGAACAATGAACAAAGTGAAGAGACAACCCACAGAATAGAAGAAAATATTTGCAAACTACCCATTTGACAAGGGATTAACAACAAGAACATATAAGGAGCTCAGATAACTAACTCTACTAGAAAAAATTGAATACTCTGATAAAAAATGGCATAAAGATTGGAATAGACAGTTCTCAAAAGAAGATATAAAAATGGCAATCAGGCATATGAAAAGGTGCTCAACATCACTGATCATCAGATAAATGCAAATCAAAACTACAATGAGATATCGTCTTACCTCGTTTAAAATGGGTTTTATCCCAAAGACAGGCAATAACAAATGCTGGCAAGGATGTGGAGAAAAGGGAACCCTTGTTTACTATGGTAGGAATAAAAATTAGTATAATCGCGATGGAAAACAGTTTGGAAGTTCCTCAAATACTAAACACTGAGCTACCATAAGATCAAGAAATATCACTGCTGAGTATACATTAGAAAAGATCACTCATCATGATCAAGTGGGATTTATCCAGAATCCTATCAGATAAAATACAGAATCCAAAATCGTGTCTATCAGATAAATGTAACAAAGATATTTAAATAATTTTTTAAAAAATCAGTATATTGAAGAGACATCTGCCCTCATTTCTTTGTTGCAGCATTGTTTACAGTAACAAAGATTTGAAATCAACTCATGTTCATCAACAGATGAATAAAGAAAATGTGGTACATATATATCATGGAATACTATGCAGCCATAATAAAGAATGAGTTCATGTCCTTTGCAGGGATGTGGATGAAGCTAGAAACCATCATTCTCAGAAAATTAACACAGGAACAGAAAATGAAACACCACATGTTCTCACCCCTAAGTGAGAGTTGAACAATGACAACACATGGACACAGGGAGGGAAAGAAACATCACACACTGGGGCCTTTCAGGGTGTGGGGGGCTAGGGGACAGATAGCATTAGGAGAAATACCTAATGTAGATGACGGGTTGATAGGTGCTGTAAACCACCACAGAGTGTATACCTATGTAACAAACCTGCACGTTCTGCACATGTATCCCAGAACTTAAAGTATAATAATTTTTTTAAAAATAAACAAAAAAAAGTAGGAAGGATAAAGCTAAAATTTAGAGTTTTTATTAGTTTTCTCTTTGCTCGTTTGTTTTTATGTAATTGTTAACTTGTCATCAGTTTAAAACAATGTATTATGTGATTTGCAAGCCTCATGGTAACCTCAAATCAAAAAATAAACAAATATACAACACATAACCCAAAAAAGCAAGAAATTAAAAGGCAGCACCAGGGAAAATCACTTTCATTGAAAGGAAGATTAGAAAGGAAAGAAGGAGGGAAGAGAAGACAACAAAACAGCAGAAAACAAGAAAATGAAAGGAGTAAATCATTACTGAGCAATAATAACATTGAATATAAGTGGACTAAAATCTCTAATCAAAAGAAATAGAGTGCCTGAGGAGAGGAAAGGAAAATTGCAGATAGGAGGCAGGACTAAGTTGCAGCTCCTACTCAGGACAGAGCAGTGTGTGGAGATTCACATTATGAACTCTTGCTCCAAGAACCACTGCATGAATATACAAGGAAAGCTAAGAAAATCCATAGACCCTTTGAAGAAAGGAAATTGCTCCTGCACACCCAGGAGACATCCCAAAACCTGTGAGTGCCCAAAATGTGAAAGTTTGCAAGGGGGATCACCTACCACTGAACACACACCCTCACTGGGGAACCTGAGGGTCCAGACCATGGGAGAAGGATTTGACCTTACCTGGAACTGAGACAATTTTAGAGCAGAGCAAAATGCAGGGGTCGAAGAAGCAGCGGGAAGTGCCCTGTGAGCTCTCGGCCCCCAAAGAAGTCATTTCTTACTTTGTCTTGCAGAGGTCCTTAAGGAGGGCTGCCAGAGGAACTGGGAAAAGACCACAGGAAGAAGAAAACTTCCAGCTGAACTTTGTAAAACAAAATTCCACCTAACGTGGTTTCCTGGACAGAAATCAGGGGAGGAGGTAAATCCAGAGTACAGATACAACACAGAAGCCACAGCAGGTGGAGAAACGTGAAACCTGAAAGCCCTGGTTGCTTTCACAGCCAGGAGGCTGGTAGCCTCGGGTGAGTTCTCAGCCCTGCTCAACTGCTACCTGAAAACCAACTTGGTGCTGTTGGGGGTGGGGCGTGATGGAAGTAAAACTAGCCTCTTGGGCTGCGTGGGAGCTGGATGAAGCCTGTAATGGCTCTCTTTCCCCCAATTCTCTGACAACCTACATGACACAGCAGAGGCAGCCATAATCTCCCTGGGAACATACTCCATTGGCTTGAGAACAAGAGCCCCAGCCTCCACAGCAGCCACAACAGGCCCCACCTGAGGAGAGTCTGAGCTCAGACATGCCCAACCCTACCCTCATGTGATGGTCTTTCTCTACCTACTCTGGTAGTAAAAGACAAAGGACATATTATCTTGGGAGTTCTAGGAACCCCCTGCCCATTGCCTGATCATTCCTATACTACCACAACTGATGCTCTCTTGAAAGTGCCACCTCTTGGCAACCCAAACAGTACAAAACTAGTGCAATAAGCAAAACTACAACTAAGGACCCTTGCAGAGTCCATTTCACTCCACTGCCACCATCATCATAGTAGGTACAGCTATCCATGCCTGACAGACCTGAAGACAGTTCACATCACAGGACTATGTGCAGACCCCCCTGCCCCCACCACCAGTAGCAGCTAGGAGCCTGGTAGCTCTGCTGGGTGGCTAGATCCAGAAAAGAAATAATCACTGCAGTTTGGCTCTCAGAAAGCCACATCCCTAGGAAAAGGGGGATAGTACTACAGCAATGAGGCGCCCCGTGGACAAAAGAATCTGAACAGTTGCCCTTAAGACACAGATCTTCCCTCTGACATAGTCTACCCAAATGAGAAAAAAAAAAACAGAAAAACAATTCTGGTAATACAACAAAACAAGGTTCTTTAACACTCTGATATGGTTTGGCTGTTTCCCCACCCAAATCCCATTTTGAATCGTAGATCCCCTAATTCCCATGTGTTGTGGGAGGTACCTGGTGGGAGATAATTGAATCATGGGGGCAGTTTCCCCCATGCTGTTCTTGTGGGAGTATGTAACTCTCATGAGATCTGATGGTTTTATAAGAGGAAACCCGTTTTGCTTGGTTCTCATTCTCTCTTGCTGCCACCAAGTAAGAAGTGCCTTTTGCCTCCTGTCATGATTGTGAGGCCTCCCCAGCCATGTGGAACTGTGAGCCCATCATTAAACCTCGTTTTCCCTATATATTACCCAGTCTCAGGTATGTCTTTATTACCAGCATGAGAACAGACTAATACAGGAAATTGGTACTGGTAGAGTGGGGTGCTACTGTAAAGATATCTAAAAATGTGAAAGTGACTTTGGAACTGGATAACAGGGAGAGGCTGGAACAGTTTGGAGGGTGCAGAAGAAGACAGAAAAATGTGGGAAAGTTTGAAACTTTCTAGCCTGTTGAGTGGCTTTGACAAAAATGCTAATAATAATATGGACAATTAAATTCAGGCTGAGGTGGTCTCAAATGAAAACGAGGAACTTTTTGGGAACTGGAGTGAAGTTGACTCTTGCTATGTTTTAGCAGAGACTGGAAGCATTTTGCCCCTGTCCTAGCGATTTGTGAAACTTTGAACTTGAGGGAGATGATTTAGTGTATTAGGCAGAAAAAGATTTCTAAGCAGCAAAGCATTCAAGAGGTGACTTGCGTGCTTTTAAAAGCATTCCCCTTTAAAAGGGAAACAGCATAAAAGTTCAGAAAATGTGCGGCCTGATGATGTGATAGAAAAAAAAAAACCCATTTCCTCAGAAGAAATTCAAGTTGGCTGCAGAAATTTGCATAAGTAACAAGGAGCCAAATATTAATCACCAAGACAATGAGGGCATGTCAGAGGCCTTTGTGAAAGCCCCTACCGTTACAGGCCCAGAGGCATAGAAAGAAAAAAAGGGTTTTGTGGGCTAGGCCCAGGGGCCCCCTGCTATGTACAGCCTAGGGAATTGGTGCTTGGCATCCCAGCCACTCTAGCCATGGCTAAAAGGGGCTAAGGTAAAGCTTGGGCTGTAGCTTCAGAGGGTGAAAGCCCCAAGCCTTGGCAGCTTCCATATGGTGTTGAGCTTCTGGGTGCAAAAGAGTCAATAACTGAGGTTTGGGAACCTCCACCTAGATTTCAGAGAAGGTATGGAAATGCCTGGATATTCAGGCAAAAGTTTGCTGCAGGGGTGGTGCTCTCATGGAGAACCTCTGCTAGGGCAATGTGGAAGGGAAATGTGGGGTTAAAGCCCCCATAGTGACTCCCCACTGGGGCACTGCCTTGTGGAGCTGTGAGAAGGCCACTGTCCTACTGACTCCAGAATGGTAGATCTGACAGCTTGTACCATGCACCTGGAAAAGCTGCAGACATTCAATGCCAGCCTGGGAAAGCAGCTGCAAGGGAGGCTATAACCTGCAAAGCCACAGGGGCAGAGCTGCATAAGACCATGTGAACCTACCTCTTGCATCAGTGTGACCTGGATGTGAAACATGAATTAAAAGATCATTTTGGAGATTAAGATTTGACTGCCCAGCTGGATTTTGGACTTGCATGGGGGTTGCAGATCCTTTGTTTGGCCAATTTCTCCCATTTGGAATGCCTGTATTTACTCAATGCCTGTACCCAATTGTATCTAGGAAGTAATTAACTTGCTTTTGATTTTACAGGATCATAGGCAGAAGGGACTTGCCTTGTCTCAGATGCAAGTTTGGAATGTGGACTTTTGAGGTAATGCTGAAATGAGTTGACTTTGGGGGACTGTTGGAAAGGCATGACTGGTTTTGAAATGTAAGAACATAAGATTTGGGAGGAACCAGGGGTGGACTGATATAGTTTGGCTGTGTTCCCACCCAAGTCTCTTACAGAGTTTTAGCTCCCATAATTCTGTGGGAGGGACTCAGTGGGAAATAATTGAATCACGGGGGCAGTTCCCCCATACTGTTTTCATGGCAGTGAATAAGTCTCATGAGATCTGATGGTTTTATAAGGAAAACCCCTTTGGCTTGGTTATCATTCTCTCTTGCTGCCACCATGTAAGAAGTGCCTTTTTCCTTCCACCATGACTGTGAGGCCTCCTCATCCATGTGGAACCATGAGTCCATTAAATCTCTTTTTATTCATAAATTACCCAGTCTTGGGTATGTCTTTAATAGCAGTGTGAGAACAGGTTAATACCCCCCAAAAGACACAATAAATCATCAGCAATAGATCCAAGTAAAGAAGAAATCTCTGTATTGCCAGAAAAAGAATTCAGAAGGATGATTATTAAGCTAATCAAGGAGGCAACAGAGAAAGATGAAGTCCAAGTTAACGAAATAAAAAAAAAATCATACAAGATATGAAGGGAAAAATCTGCAGTGAAATAAACAGCATAAATAAAAAATAATCACAACTTCTGAAAATAAAGGATACACATAGAGAAATGCAAAATGTACTGGAAAGTATCAGTAATAGAAACTAACAAGCAGAAAAAAAGAACTTCAGAGCTCAAAGACAAGGTTTTGAATTAACCCAATCCAACAAAAACAAAATTAAAAATTTTTTTTAAAAAACAACAAACCTCCAAAAAAACTGGGATTGTAATTACCAAACCTAAGAATAATTGGTGTTCTTGAGGAAGAAGAGAAACCTAAAAGTTTGGAAAACATATTTGAGGAAATAATAGAAGAAGACTTCCCCAGCCTTGCTAGAGATCAAGACATCCAAACACAAGAAGCTCAAAGAACACCTGAAAAATTCATTGCAAAAAGATAATTGGCTAGGCACATAGTCATCAGTTTATCTAAAGTCAAGACACAGGAGAAAATCTTCAGAGCTGCCAAGCAAAAGCATGAGGTAACCCATTAAAAAAAAAAAAAAAAAACCTATCAGATTAACAGCAGATTTCTCAGCAGAAGCCCTACAAGCAAGAAGGGTTTGGGGCCCTACCTTCAGCCTCCTTCAACAAAACAATTATCAGCCAAGAATTTTGCATACAGTGAAACTAAGTTTCATAAATGAAGTAAAGATACAGTATTTTTCAGATAAACAAATGCTAAGAGAATTCACCACCAATCGAGCACTATAAGAACTGCTAAAAGCTCTAAATCTCAAAACATATTCTTGAAATATGCCAAAATAGAACCTCCTTAAAGCATAAGGCTCACAGAACCTATATATATATATAACACAATAAATTAAAACACACACACACACACACACGCACACACACACACACACACAGTATTCAGGCAGCAAGTAGCATGATAAATACAATAGTACCTCACATCTCAATACTAACATTGAGTGTAAATGGCCTAAAAAATGAAAAATAATACTACCATATGATCCAACAATCCCACTGCTTGGTATACACCCAAAACAAAGAAAATTGGCATACTGAGAAGATATCTGCACTATCATGTTTATTGCAGCACTATTCACAGTAGTCAAAATTTGGAAGGAACCTAAGTGTCCATCAACAGATGAATAAGAAAAATGTACACATACACAATAAAGTACTATTCTATCATGAAAAATAATAATATCCTGTCATTTGCAACAAATGATGGAACTGCAGGTCATTATGTTAACTCCAGTCAGCAAAAGAAAGACAAATTTTGCATGCTCTCACTTATTTGTGGGAGTTAAAAATTAAAACAATCAAATTCATGATGATAGCAGAATGTTGATTACCAGAGGGTGGGAAGAGAAAGATGGGAGTGGGAATGGTTAATGAGTAAAAAAATTTAATTAGATAAAATAATACCTACTATTTGTTAGCACAACAAGGTGAGACTACAGCCAACAATAATTTATTGTAAATTTTGAAATAACTGAAAGAGTATAATTGAATTGTTTATAAAATAAATAATTTTTTTTATTTGAAAGTGGTAGAATTTGTCATTATTTTCTTTTTTAATATACTTTTAAGTTCAAGGTACATGTATAAGTTTGTTACACAAGTAAATGTGTGTCATGGGGAATTGTACAGATTATTTCACTGCCCTAGTATTAAACCTAGTACCTATTAGTTATTTATCTTGATCCTCTCCCTTCTCCTACCCTCCACCCTCTAATAGGCCTCAGTGTGTGTTATTTCCCTGTATGTGTTCATGTGTTCTCATTATTTAGCTCCCAATTATAGGTGAGAACATGCAGTATTTGGTTTTCTGTTCCTGAATTGGTTTGCCAAGGACAATGGCCTCCAACCCCATCCATGTCACTGCAAAGGACATAATCTCATTCCATTTTATGGCTATATATTATTCCATGGTATATATGTACCACATTTTCTTTACCCAGTCTATTATTGATGGGCATTTTGGTTGATTTCCTATCTTTACTATTGTGAATAGTGTTGCAGTGAACATACACAGGCATGTGTCTTTAAAATGGAACAATTTATATTCCTTTGGGCATATACCCAGTAATGACATTATTGGGTCAAATGGTATTTCTGTCTTTAGGTCTCTGATGAATCACCATACTGTCTTCCATAATTGTTGAACTAGTTTACACTTCCACCAACAGTGTATAATCATTTCTTTTTCTTCACAACATTGCCAGCATCTGTTTTTTGTTTGTTTGTTTTTACTTTTTAATAATAGGCATTATGACTGGTGTGTCACACACTATCCCACTGTGGTTTTGATGTGCATTACTCTAATGATCAGTGAGTGATGTAGAGCTGCTTTCATGTAATTTTTGGCTGCATGTAAGTCTTCATTTGAGAAGTGTATGTTGATGTCCTTTGCCCACTTTTTAATGTGTGTGTGTGTGTGTTTTGTAAATCTGTGGAAGTTCCTTAAAGATGCTAGATAGTAGGGTCCAGGCTGCAGTAAGCCATGACTGTGCCACTGCATTCAGCCTGGGTGACAGAGGAAGACTCTATCTCTTAAAAAAATAAATAAAAATAAAAAATAGACTGGGGATCCAAGATGGCCAAATAGGAACAGCTCTGGAGTTCAGTTTCCAGTGAGAACAATTCAAAGGGTGAGTGAACACCACATTTCCAAACGAGTTATTACTGCCCACAGACCAGGAGATTCCCAGGCTGAAAAGCACCAGGAGTTTCTAGCACGGCTGTTTCAGTCAGCACAGGGAGTTTCTGCACAAAAACTCACCCAAATCTGGGCGGCCATGTCAACTGGCACCTGGAACGCCTGGGAGACAGAGCCGCTTATTCAACTGAAAAAAAAAAAGCAGTCTGAAACAGGGAGCCAGGTGATTGGGCTTGGCGGATCCTATCCCCACAAAGACCAGCAATCTGAAATGCTCTGGATTGAGAGTTTTGCAGCAAGCACAACTGGACCCGGGACGGTCCAGCTCCACTGGGGGAAGGGCATCCACCATTACGGAGGCAGTCTGCCACTACCAAGGCAATCCGCCACTACCGAGGCAGTCTGCCACTACTGACGCAGTCCACCATTACCAAGGCAGTCCATCATTACAGAGGCAGTCCACCATTACTGAGGCCGTTCTAACTATACCTCTATAGACAAAACCACAATGAAGCTCACACAGAAGCTGGGCAGAGCCCACAGCAGCTCAGCAACGCCTCTGCTGGCAGACTGTGACTACGCTACCTCATTGCTGGGCAGGGCAGCTCTGAAAAAAGGCAGCAGCACACCAGGAACTTATAAATAAAGCCCCACCTTCCCAAGAAAGAGCACCTGGGAAAAAAAAGCGATTATGAGTTCTGCTGCAGCAGACATAAACAGAGATGCCCAGCAGCTCTGAACAGAATAATGGAGCTCACAGCTTAGCACTTGAGCTCTTATAAGGGACAGTCTGTCTCCTCAAACAGCTCCCCATCCCCTGTATACCCAAAGAGTCCCCTCATAAAGGAGAGCTAAGGCTGACATCTGGTAGGTATCCTTCTGGAACAAAGACAAAAGAAGAAGAAACTCGCAGAAACCCTTACTGTTATGCAGCCACCACAGGTGATCCCTAGGCAACCAAGGTCTGGAGTGGACCTCCAGCAGTCCTACAGCAGAGGATACTGACTGTTAGAAGGAAAACCAAAAAACAGAAATAACTCCATTATCAACAAAAAGGACATCTACTCAGAGATCCCATCTGAAAGTCACCAACTACAAAGACCACAGGTAGATAAACCCACAAAGATGGGAAGAAACCAGTGCAAAAATGATGAAAACACTCAAAACCAGCATGCCTCTCCTCCTCCAAGGAATCACAACACATCACCAGCAAAGGAAAAAAACAGGATGGAGAAGGAGTCTGATGAATTGACAGAAAGAGGATTCAGAAGATGGGTAATAACAAACTTCTCTGAGCTAAGAGAACATGCTCTAACCCAATGCAAAGAAACTAAAAACCTAGAAAAAGGTTTGAAGAAATGCTAACGAGAATAAATAGCTTAGAGAAGAATATAAATGACTCAATGGAGCTGAAAAACACAACACGAGAACTTTCACAAGTTTCAATAGCAGAATCGATCAAGCAGAAGAAAGGATATCAGAGATTGAAGATCAACTCAGTGAAATAAAATGAGAAGGCAAGATTAGAGAAAAAAGAGTGAAAAAAAATGAACAAAGCCTCCAAGAAATATGGAATTATGCAAAAAGACTTAATCATGTTTCATAGGTGTACCTGAATGTGACAGAGAGAATGAATCCAAGCTGGACAATACTCTTCAGAATATTATCCAGGAGGACTTCCCCAACCTAGCAAGACAGGCCAATGTTGAAGTCCAGGAAATACAGAGAACACCACAAAGATATTCCTCAAGAAGAGCACCCCCAAGGCACATAATCATCAGATTCACCAGGGTTGAAATGAAGGAAAACATGCTAAGGGCAGCCATAGAGAAAGATTGGGTTACTCACAAAAGGAATCTTATCAGACTCATAGCAAATCTCTTGGCAGAAACCCTATAAACCAGGAGAGAGTGGGGGCCAATATTCAACATCTTTAAAGAAAAGAACTTTCAACCTAGAATTTCATATCCAGCCAAACTAAGCTTCATAACTGAAGGAGAAATAAAATCCTTTATGAACAAGCAATTACTGAGAGATTTTGTTACCACCAGGCCTTCCTTACAATAGCTCCAGAAAGAAGCACTAAACATAGAAAGGAACAAACACTACCAGCCATTCCAAAAATGTAACAAATGGTAAAAAGCATCAACACAATGAAGAAACTGTGTCAACTAATGGGAAAAACAACCAGCTACCGTCAAAATGGCACAATCAAATTCACACATAACAATATTAACCTTAAATGTAAATAGGCTAAATGCCCCAGTCAAAAGACACAGACTGGCAAATTGGATGAAAATTCAAAAACCATCAGTGTGCGGTATCCAGGACACCCATCTCATGAGCAAGGACACACAGGCTCAAAATAAAGGGATGGAGGAAGACTTACCAAGCAAATGGAGAGCAAAAATAAGCAGGAGTTGCAATCCTAGTCTCTGATAAAATAGACTTTAAACCAACAAAGATCAAAAGAGACAAATAAGGGCATTACATAATGGTAAAAGAATCAATGCAACAAGAAGAACTAATGATCCTAAATATATATGCACCCGACACAGGAGCATCCATATATATAAAGCAAATTCTTAAGGACATACAAAGAGACTTACACTCCCTCAAAATAATAGTGGGAGACTTTAACACTCCACTGTCAATATTAGACAGATCAACAAGACAGAAAGTTAGCAAGGATATCCAGGACCTGAACTCAGATCTGGACCAAGCAGACCTAATAGACATCTACAGATCTCTCCACCCCAAATCCACAGAATATACATTCTTCTCAGCACCACATCACACCTACTCTAAAACTGACCACATAATTGGAAGTAAATCACTCCTCAGCAAATGCAAAAGAATGTAAATCATAACAAACACTCTCTCAGACCACAGTGCAATCAAATTAGAACTCAGGATTAAGAAGCTAACTCAGAACAGCACAACTTCATGGAAACTGAAAAACTGGCTCTTGAATGTTGACTGGATAAACAATGAAATATAGGCAGAAATAAAGATGTTCTTTGAAACCAACGAGAACAAAGATACAACGTACCAGAATCTCTGGGATACATTTAAAGCAGTGTCTAAAGGAAAATTTATAGCAATAAATATCCATATGAGAAGCAAGGAAAGATCTAAAATCGACACTCTATCATCAAAACTAAAAGAGCTAGAGGAGCAAGATAAAAAAAAACTCAAAAACTAGCAGAAGACAAGAAATAACTAAGATTGGAGTAGAACTGAAGGAGACAGAGAGACAAAAAACCCTTTAAAAAAAATGAATAAGTCCAGGAGCTGGTTTTTTGAAAAGATCAACAAAATAGACCGCTACACAGATTAATAAAAAAGAAAAGAGAGAATAATGAAATACATACAATAAAAATGATAAAGGGGATATCACCACCAATTCCACAGAAATACAAACTACCATCAGAGATTACTACAAACAACTATATGCACACAAACCAGTAAACCCAGAAGAAATGGATAAATTCCTGGACACTTGCACCCTCCCAAGCCTAAACCAGAAAGAAGCCTAAACCTTGAATAGACCAATAACAAGAGTTTAAGTTGAGGCAGCAATTAATAGCCTACTAACCAAAAAAGCCCAGGTCCAGATGGGTTCACAGCCAAATTCTACCAGACACGCAAAGAGGAGTTGGTACCACTCCTTCTGAAACTATTCCAAACAATCCAAAAAGAGGGAATCCTTCACAAATCATTTCATGAGACCAACATCATCCAAATAACAAAACCCAGCAAAGACTCAACCAAAAAAGAAAACCTGAGGCCAATATCCATGATGAACATAGATGCAAAAATCTTCAATAAAATATTGGCAAACAGATTGCAACAGCACATTAAAAAGCTTATCCATCACGATCAAGTAGGCTTCATCCGAGAGAGGCAATGCTGGTCCAACATATACAAGTCTATAAATGTAATCTACCACATAAACAGAAACAAAGACAAAAACCACATGATTATCTCAATAGATGCAGAGCAAGCCTTTGACAAAACTCAACAGGGCTTTATGCTAAAAACTCTCAACAAACTAGGTATCGACAGAACATATCTCAAAATAATAAAAGCTATTCACGACAAACCCACAGTCAAAATCATACTGAATAGGCAAAAACTGGAAGCATTCCCTTTGAAATCTGGCACTAGACAAGGATGCCCTCTCTCACCACTCCTATTCAATATACTATTGGAAGTTCTAGCCAGAGCAATCAGGCAAGAAAAAGAAATAAAGGGTATTCGATCAGGAAAGGAGGAAGTCAAATTGTCTCTATTAGTAGATGACATGATTGTATATTTGGAAGACTCCATCGTTTCAGTTCAAAACCTCCTAAAACTGATAAGCCACTTCAGCAAAGTCTTAGGATACAAAATCAATGTGCAGAAATCACAAGCATTCCTATACACCAATAACAGACTTAAAGAGAGCCAAATCAAGAATGAACTGCCATTGACAATTGCAACAAAAAATAAAATACCTAGGAATACAACTAACAAAGGATGTAAAGGACCTCTTCAAGGAAAACTACAAACCAGTGCTCAATGAAATAAGAGAGGACACAAACAGATGGAAAAACATTCCACACTAATGGTTAGGAAAAATCAATATTGTGAAAATGGCCAGACTGCTCAAAGTAATTTATAGATTCAATGCTATCCCCATCAAGCTACCTATGACCCTCTTCACAGAACTGGAAAAAACCACCTTAACCTTCATATGGAACCAAAAGAGAGCCTGCATAGCCAAGACAATTCTAAGCAAAAAGAACAAAGCTGGAGGCATCACCCTACCTGACCTCAAACTACACTACAAGGCTACAGTATTCAAAATAGCATGGTACTGATACCAAAACAGAGATATAGATCAATGGAATAGAACAGAGGCCTTGGAGGCAACACCACACATCTACAACCATCTGATCTTTGACAAACCTGACAAAAACAAGCAATGGGGAAAGGATTCCCTGTTTAATAAATGGTGTCGGGAAAACTGGCTAGCCATGTGCAGAAAGCAGAAACTGGACCTCTTTCTGACACCTTACAATAAAATTAACTCCAGATGGATTAAAGAATTAAACATAAGACCTAACACCATAAGAACTCTAGAAGAAAACCTAGGCAAAACTATTCAGGACATAGGCATAGGCAAGGACTTCATGACTAAAACACCAAAAGCATTGGCAACAAAAGCCAAAATAGACAAATAGGATCTAATTAAACTCCAGAGCTTCTGTACAGCAAAAGAAACAATCATTACAGTGAACTGGCAACCAACAGAATGGGAAAAAATTTTTGCAATCTACCCATCTGACCAAGGGCTAATATCCAGAATCTATAAAAACTAAAACAGATTTACCAGAAAAAAACAAACCCATTCAAAATTGGGCAAAGGACATGAATAGACACTTTTGAAAAGAAGACATTTATGAAGCCAAAAAACATTTGAAAAAATGCTCGTCATCACTGGGCATGAGAGAAATGCAAATCAAAACCACATTGAGATAACATCTCATGGAGTTAGAATGACAATCATTAAAAGTCTGGAGACAACAGATGCTGGAGAGGATGTGGAGAAATAGAAACACTATTACACTGTTGGTGGGAGCGTAAATTAGTTCAACCATTGTGGAAGACTGTGTGGCGCTTCCTCAAGGACCTAGAAATAGAAATTCCATTTGACCCAGCAATCCCATTACTGGGTATGTATCCAAGGGATTATAAATCGTTCTATTATAAAGACACGTGCACATGTATGTTCATTGTGGCACTGTTTACAACAGCTAAGACCTGGAACCAACCCAAATGCCCATCAATGATAGACTGGACAAGGAAAATGTGGCACATATATACCATGGAATACTATGCAGCCTTAAAAAGCGATGAGTTTGTGTCCTTTGTAGGGACATGGATGAATCTGGAAACCATCATTCTCAGCAAACTCACACAAGATCAGAAAATCATACACCACAAGTTCTCACTCATAGGTGGGTGGTGAACAATGAGAGCACAGGGAAATAGGGAGGGGAGCATCACATACTGGGGTCTGTTGTGGGGGACTAGGGGAGGGACAGCAGGGGTACGGAGTTGAGGAGGGATAACGGGGAGAAATGCCAGATACAGGTGATGGGGGGATGGAGGCAGCAAACCACATTGCCATACGTGTACCTATGCAACAATCCTGAATGTTTTGCACATGTACCCCAGAACCTAAACTGTAATAATATATATCAATGTAAGAAGCTAGATATTAGACCTTTGTCAGATACATAGTTTGCAAAAATTTTCTCCCATTCTCTAGGTTGTCTCTTTACTCTGTTGATAGTTGCTTTTGCTGTGCCCAGGCTCTTTAGTTTAACTAGATCCCATTTGTCAATTTTTGCTTTTGCTGCAATTGCTTTTGGCATCTTCATCATGAAATCTTTGCCCAAGCCTATGGCCTGAGTGGTATTGCCTAGGTTGTCTTCCAGGGTTTTTATAGTTTGGGGTTTTACATTTAAGTCTGTAATCAATCTTGAGTTAATTTCTGCATATGATGTAAGGAAGTGGTCCAGTATCAATCTACTGATTATGGTTAGCTAGTTATCCCAGCACCATTTATTAAATAGCAAATCCTTTTCCAATTGCTTGTTTTTGTCTGATTTGTTGAAGATCAGATAGTTGTAGGTAGGCGGTTGTATTTCTGTATTCTCTATTCTGTTCCACTGGTCTATGTGTCTGTTTTTGTACCAGTACCACAACTGCTTTGGTTACTATAGATCTGTGGTATAGTTTGAAGTTGAGTAGCACGATGCCTCCAACTTTGGTGTTTTTTGTTTTCTGGCTTGGCTATTCAGGCTCTTTTTTAGTTCCATATGAATTTTAAAATAGTTTTTTCTAGTTCTGTGAAGAACGCAATGGTAGTTTAATGGAAATAGCATTGAATCTATAAAATGCTTTGGGGAGTAGGGCCATTTTCATGTTGATTCTTCCTATCCAAGAGCATGGAATGTTTTTCCATTTGTTTGTGTTGTCTCCAATTTCTCTGAGCTTTGCATTTCTCCTTGCACAGATTTTTCACCTCACCAGTTAGCTGTATTCCTAAGAATTTTATTCTTTTTGTGGCAATTGTAATTGGAAGTTCATTTGTGATTGGCTCTCAGCTTGACTGCTGTTGGTGTTATAGGAATGCTAGTGATTTTTGCACGTTGATTTTGTATGCTGAAACTTTGCTGAAGTTGCTTATCAGCTTAAGCAGCCTTAGGGCTAAGAATATGGGGTTTTTTAAGCTGTAGTATCATGTCATCTGAAAACAGGGACAGATTGACTTCCTCTTTTCCTTTTTGGATGCCCTTTATTTCTTTCTGTTGCCTGATTGCTCTATCCAGAACTTCCAAAACTATGTTGAGTAGGAGTAGTTAGAGAGGGCATCCTTATCTTCTGCCAGTTTTCAAAAGGAATGCTTCCAGCTTTTCCCCATTCAGTATGATGTTGGCTATGGGTCTGGAGTCTGTCATATATGGTTCTTATTATTTTGAGGTATGTTTCTTCAATAGTTTGAGCATTTTTTAACATGAAGCGATACTGAATTTTGTTCAAAGTCTTTTCTACATCTATTGAGACAATCATGTGGTTTTTGTCTCTAGTTCTGTTTATGTGAAAAATCCCATTTGTGTGTGTGTGTGTGTGTGTGTGTGAGCAACATGGCTGTTTATTCACCTGGGTACAGGCAGGCTGAGGCCAAAAATGGTGTCAGTGATAGGCAGTGGGATAGGAGTTGGTTTTATAGGTTGTGGGGGAGGCAGTGGAAAGTTACAAAAGTTACAGTTGGCAGTTTTTTGCAAGGTGGGAGAGGGTCATTGGTTTGCAAGCTGGGAGGGGCCTAGGGTGTGGAGTCATGAGGCTGGCCAAGCTGGGAGGGGATCATAGGGTGTGGTATCATGAAGTTGGCCAAGGTCAGTTACAAAGTCCAATGGCCTTGTCAATTGAGGCTGAATAAGAAACAGTAGAGAATGTCTCAGAGTTAAGTAGGTGACACAGGAGTTATAGCCATTTCAGGTTTTCTAATTCTGGAAAGCCCTCCAGAGCTGTATGTACAGTTAATGGGGGTAACCATGCCATCCACGGTGTGGTCAGACCTTACATTCTTATCTTTTCATATTAGTAATATAAAGGAAAAAGAAACGAAGAGTGGAGGGCAGTGGAATATTAGGAAGGCTGGCAAAGAGGGGTGATGGGGTAACATTTCTCAGGGCTTCTTCAAGCGGGATTTGGGGTGGCATCGAAACCTAAAAATGGGAAAGCATTTAGACTGCTCAGAGATCTCGGGGCAAAGGTTGATACTGTGGGGTTGTTAGAAAGAGCATTTGTCATATTGATTGATTGGTTATTGCTTGTATATGATTTTGTAGAAATTGAGAGATTAATCAGAGAACATAAGGTCCAAATAACAGGAGAAATACAGGTATCAGAGGACTAAGAATTGAAAGAAGTCATGACTCCCAGTTACAGAGTCCAGCCAGTCCAGCCAGTCCATCCAGCTCCAGAATAACCATTTGCCTGATTAGTGAGCTTTCGGGCTCTTTCTTTTAATTTGTTGATGGCATCATACATAAAGCCAGAATGGTTTACATAAAAACAACATTCTTCATTTAGGAATAGGCAAAGACCTCCTTTTTCAGCAGTCAATAAATGAAGACCTCTGCAGTTTTGGAGGACAACTACAGCTAGGGAGTTTACTTGAGCATGAAGAAGGAATAATGATTGAGTTAATTCTGCAATGCAAGCAGAGAAAATCATTAGAGAGGCTATGGAAGGTGACAACTGAAGTGGTAAGGCCTGTGCCAAGTGCAGTAGTAATTCCTAACCCTACAAGTAAGGGAATCCATGGAATGACCTGTTTTATGTCATGTCGGGACCACAAAGTTAATTGGGAGGCTTTCATCTCTGTTAGCAAACTGAATTTTGGGAGTATTGAAAACTGGGGTACAAATGCCTGTTCAGTTGGTAAGAAGGCAGATGTAAGAAGAAGAACCACAGAGGAAAAAAATATCCTTGGCTTAGACAGAACTGGAAGGGTAAACTGAAAAGATGAGAAAGTGTTCTGTGGGAAGTGCTGGTGTCTTGGACCCAAGTGCCAAGGGAAGCAGCAAGGGCTGCAGCTGTTAAAGGTTGTAGCAGGGTTTGGTAGGGTAACTGTGTGGAGGGAGAGCTTTTGTTTTCATGCTGTATGAGAAAGTATGTGGTATCTATAAGTAACCGTAGGGTGAATTAAAAGGCCATGTTGCAATAGACGGGCGATGACAGGCTTTAGGTCTTTTAAAGCCTGTTGTGGGATGGGGTACTGGTGCTGGGAATGATAAGGGTGGTTAGGTTTTAAGGGGATGATGAGGGGGTGAGTGACTTGTAGCAACAGATGGGGAGGTGGTGTCCCACACCCTAGGGTTAAGGTAGAGTGGCATAAAGGGGACCTATTGAGGGAGGTACAGGTTTGGGGAGGAGGGCGGCAATGAGGTGTGGCTGTAGCCCAGGAATAGTTAAGGAGGTAGAAAATTTTGCTAGGATATCTCAGCCTAACCAGGGAACTAGACAAGTGGGGATGATTAGGAAAGAATGTGGAAAGGAATGCTGGCCTAATTGACACCAGACTTGGGGAGTTTTGAGAGGCCTGGAGGCCTTGTCGTCAATTCCCACAACAGTTATGGAGGCCAAGGAGACAGGCCCTTGAAAAGAAGGCAGCGTGGGGTGGGTAGCTCCATTTTAAGAAGGGGATGGACTTACCCTCCACCCTAAGAGTTACCCGAAGCTCGGCATCCGTGATGGTCCAGGGGGCCTCCGAGATGTTCAAGCAGCATCAGTCTTCAGCTGCCAAGCCAATTTGGTCTGGGAGATTTGGGCTGGAGCTCCAGGATCTCACTTTCCATGGGGGCCCCCGCACAGATGGGGCAGGGCTTAGGAGGAATCCCAGGCTGTGGGCATTCCTTGGCCTAGTGGCCAGGTTTCCGACACTTGAAGCAAGGTCTGAGGGGGTGGCTGGACACTGTAGTCTGGGTGCTTTGAAGTCTCTGTGAGCTGGTGATGTGGCTGGGGTTTGTCTTACGGTAGAGGCAAGCATTTGTGGTTTTGAGATGCATTGCTGCTATAGAACACCTTGAAGGCAAGATTGATTAGTTCCTGTTGTGGGGTTTGAGGGCCAGATTTTAATTTCTGTAATTTTTTCAATGTTAGGGGCTGATTGGGTGATAAAATGCATATTAAGGATTTTTCAGGTTTGAGTGTAGAAGGATGAAATTTACTCTAGGTGAGATTACAGGACTGGGTTAAGTATTGGATGATTTGATGAAAAGGAGCCTAACCATTGGCTGATTTGGAAAAGATTGGATAAACAGAAAGGAACGTGCAGCCTAAGTATGCCTTCAGCTTCAGCCACCTCTCGAAGAGGGAATTGTTGGGCAGGGATGGAAGAGTTAGCCATGGGACTAAACTGTAAGCCAGATTGGGTATGAGGTGGGGAGGTAAGAGGGGCATAAGGAGGTGGGTTGTGGGCAGAGAAAGAGGAGAGAGGCTCTGGGGGGGGGGGTTGGGCCTGGATTAGGGCCTGGTTAGGACAGGTGGGAGGGGAAAGGTTAGAAGGGTTAATGGACAAGGAGGATTCTGGGTTACTGGTGGATGCAGGAGGGATGGACGGAAGGGAGAGAATGAGCAGAGATTAGGGAAGGATTAGAGTATTGAAAAAAAAATGCCTGGATGTCTGGTACCTTAGACCATTTGCCCATTTGTTGACAAAAATTGTTTAGATCTTGCAGAACAGAAAAATCAGAAGTGCCATTTTATGGCCATTTAGATTGAGGCCAGGCTGTGTTACATACATTTAGGTTTCAGATCAGGCAACAGTTGAAGAGGTTTTAGGTTTTTTAGGATGCAGGCTAGAGGTGAAGACAGAGGAATAAAGGGTGGAATATTGCCCCTGGTGAAGTAGGTAAGTTTTAATGAAAGGAGTAGAGTAGAGACTAGGAGAAGGAGCGAGCAGCTACCAGTGTTTTCAGTAGGTGTCCCTGACTGATTCCTGGGCTGTAACGTGGTTTAGTGATCAAGGCAAGTGTCCCTGCAATTGACCAGACACCAAGGGAAGAGTCTTGTCTTCCTAAGTCCGTGACTGATGTTGGAGTTTTTGAGTGAGAGGGAGAGACTTGTCTCCTCTGGCTCCACGTGGATAAAGAGTGTCTCTTCGTCTCTACTAGGAGAAAGATTTGAAGGAAAAGGGAGGTGAGAGACTTGTCTCCCATTCTCTAAAGGAATAGAGGGGGAGAGACTTGTCTCCCATTCTCTAAAGGAAAAGGCAAAGAGAGGGGGAGAGACTGGTATCCCATTCTCTAAAGGAAAAGACAGAGAGAGGGGGAGAGAAAAATGGGGAGACTGCTTTCCTGATCTGAAGGTGGCAAGAGAGCTGTTTGGCATGCTAAGCATAAGCTGCTGGTCTGGTCTGGTCTGATGTGTTGAGGTCTCAGATGGGTCTCTTCAAAGAGGGAGAGTGGGGACAGGAGGCTAGTTTCTCCAAAGGAGTACTCCTGTCCCAGGTTTTCGGCACCAAACGTTAAAACATGCGGTCTGAAAGAAGAGACCCCCAAACAGGCTTTGTGTGAGCAACATGGCTATTTATTCACCTGGGTGCAGCGGATCTGAGGCCAAAAATAGTGTCAGCCAAATCCCACTTATTGATGTGCATATGTTGAACCAACCTTGCATCCTGAAGATGAAGCCTGCTTGATCAAGCTGTTTGATGTAT
Organism: Alouatta palliata; assembly: GCA_004027835.1. Lineage (NCBI taxonomy): Eukaryota > Metazoa > Chordata > Mammalia > Primates > Atelidae > Alouatta > Alouatta palliata. The sequence continues at coordinate 44,581 of PVKV010015865.1, forward strand.
TGCTGAATTTGGTTTGTCAGTATTTTGTGAAGGAATTTTGCATGAATGTTCATCAACGATATTAGACTCAAACTGTCTTTTTTTGTTGTATCTCTGCCATGTTTTGGTATCATGATAATGCTGGCCTCATAAAATGAGTTAGGGAAAAGTCCCTCTTTTTCTGTTTTTTGGAATAGTTTCAGTAAGAACGTAAATAATTCATAAAGGCTTGAGGGGCTGAATACTTCCATTTATCTTGATGTGATTATTATGCATTTTGTGCCTGTATTAAAATATCTCAGTACCCCATAAATATATACACATATGATGTACCCATAAAAATAAAAAATAAAAACCCCATAATAATAATAAGGGTTGTGGGAAAAATTTTTTAGAGGTGATGAATTGGTTTGCCATCTTGATGGTGGTGATGTTTTCTAGGATACTTATTTATCCTCAAACCCACTGAGATGTACACATCAAACCTGTATAGTGAAATGACTGAATGCTTATGTTCCCCCAAAATAATTTCTATTTTGAATATGAATGGAAAGAAGAAAGTTCTATATGATGGTATTAGGATTTGGGGCTGTTGTAAGATATTAGTTCATGTGATTAGTTACAAAAGAAACCCAGGATAGTCTTTTCACCATTAGAGGACATAATCAGTAGGCTCCATTGGTGAAAAGGAGAGTGTGCCCTGACCAGACACCAAATGTGTCAATAGCTTGATTGTAAGGTGAAATAGAAACAAATTTCTATTGTTTATGAGCTATCCAGTTTATGGAATTCTTATAATATCCTGAACAGAATAAGATATACAGCTTTTATTAAAGTAGTTCACAAAAAACAGAAAATTCAACACTTTCATGATAAAAACACTGAACAGAGGGGCTTCAAGATGGCTGACTACAGACAACTGGTACTCACTTCCCCTACAACAAAAAGCTAAAATAGCAAGTAGACAACTACACTTCCAATAGATCATCTCACAGAGAAGCCTGTAAGTCAACAGAGAAGTAACAAGAAATACCTAAAGTAAGGAGGGAGAGAGAGGCAAGAAAGTCTAGGATAGGCTGGGAGCTTGAAAATGCTCCCAAATCTGGGGAAAGGGTAATTAAGATACCTCCAGTGTTCTACATTCCCACTGCAGACTACTGCAATTCCAGCCACAGGAGAGCCCCTGGACATTTATGGGTCCCAAGACTAACAAAGACCTGTCTGGAGATCATGTAAAGGCACTGCTTTAGAGAGGGTAGTCACACTGGGTCCCCCACAAGGGCTAAGCAGCTACAGTAAGGTGCCACACCAAGAGTCCAGTCCCCACTGTACTGCCTCCTGCCTGGGGGTGGGACAATAACCCTGGAATCTCCATATCCCTAGAGTTCCATTGATGTTCTCTACCTGCATCACTGACTGGCTGCTCCAATCAGGGCTGACCCCTGAATCACTGCTAACAACCCCACTGCCCTCAGCAGCAAAGCCACAACACAGCTACCTCTACTGTGAGCTGCCACTACTAGGGCCAAAGCACAAGCAAAACACATGCCCCCTAGCCACCTGCATATAACCACCGACACTGAAAACCCCACCTGCCCCAGGAACAAGGCTATAGTACAATAACTGTTGCCCCCACCCAAACATTCCACCAGGAGCCTAGAGATCACCCTGGCTCTGTGTACCAAGCCAAGCACTTGCACACACTACCAGAGGGCTGAGGACAGGTCTATCTGGACCAGCTCCACCCTCCTCACACCCCAAGTGCCCAAGCATGTTTTCTAGCAGCCTAGAGACTGCCAAGCCCAGAATACCACCATTGACACCTGAGAACTACTCTGAAGTGGCTAAGGTCAGGCCTACTCAACCACTACCACTACAGCTGGCAATCACAAGCACCACTTGCAGGCCTGGGGACTTGCCTGCCCAGCCCAGTGCAGGAACTGCTAATATCAGTGTGGACTTTTGGGAACCAGAGGGTTGTCCTGCTACTCTTACTGCTATTGTCTTTTCCACGTCCACTACTCCCAAGATCCTGTCCACCCAACCGGCCCACCACTGCAACTACTGGCACTTAAGCACCTTGCCTCGAGACCCAAGAATTGGTTTGACTGGACCTGCTAACATTTGTGCCATCATTTGCTGTCTGGGGACCCACTGCTGTCACCATTGGGGCAAAAAAAAAAAATGCTTAGTGTTGTCATCCCCAGCAAAACATCACCACAGGCTCCACTAACAACCAAACCCTAAGCAACCAAAGGAATCAAAGACACCACTGACGCTTTTACAACTGAAAATACCACGAAGACTAGACTATTGCATACATCAAGAATCAAAGCCAAAGTGCTCTACCCAAGCAATACCATAAAAACATTTTCAGAAAAAAGTCCTTCCCTAAAAAGCAAATTTGAAAATTTGGAAGAAGCAACTGTATACCAGATGTACACATATCAACATAAGGACACATACACACACAAACACACACACAAATTAAAAAGCAAGGGAGTTTGACATCTCCAAAGGAACACACTAATTCTCCAGGAACAGGTTCCAATCAGACAGAAATTTATAAAAACTTGGAAAAAGAATTCAAAACAGTGATATAAAAAAGAAGGACAGGACAGTAAGATACACAGAACAGTGTAAAACAATACAAAGAATCAGGAAAAACAATTTGGGATCTGAATAAGAAATTTATTAAAGAGATAGGTACCATTAAAAAGGATTTAAACAGAAGTTCTAGAATTAAAGACTTTATTAAATAAAATAGAAAATGTAGTCAAAATCTTTAACAGACAATGTCAAGCAGAAGAAATAATTTCAGAACATAAAGATAGGTCTTTTGAATTAACCCAGTCAGACAAAAATAAGAAAAAAAGAGTAAGAAAAAAATAAAGCCCACAAGATGTGGGACAGCATAAAGTTACTAAATGTTTGAATTTTTAGTGTCTAAGAAGGTGAACAGAAAATGAAAGAGCTAGAAAACATACTTAATTAATAGCTGAAAACTTACAATGTTTTCTAGCAAGAGACGTAGACATCCAGATACAGGAAAATCAGATCTCCAAATAGATACCATCCCAAAAAGTCCCCTCTAAAACACTTTATAGCCAAAATGTCAGAAGTCAAAGAGAGAATTCTAAAAACAGCAAGAGAAAAGTGTCTTGTCATTTATAAAGGAACCTGTGTCAGACTAACTAGATTTCTCAGCAGAAATCTCACAGGCCAGAAGAGAATGGAATAATATATTCAAACTGCTAAAAAAAAAAAAAATTCCAGCCAAGGATACTATACCCAGAAAAGTTATTCAAACATGAAGAATAAATAAAGTCTTTTCCAGATAAGCAAAAGCTAAGGTTATTCTTCTCTACTAGACCAATCCACTAAAAAATGCTTAAGGGAGTCCTATACCTGAAAGCAAAAGCACACTACCTACCATCATGAAAACAGATGAAAGTATAACACCTACGGGTAAAGCAAATACAAATAAGAAAGAAAAGACTCAAATATTAACACTATAGAAAATCAACAAATCACAACGATGGATGGATGGATGGAAGAAAGGACAGAAAGAAGGAGGAAGGAAGGAAGGGTATACAAAACAACCAGAAATCAAGTAATAAAATGAAGTGAATAAGCGCTCACCTACCAATAGTAACATTGAACAGAATCAAATAAAATTTTTTATTTGAAAGAAACAGACTAGCTGAATGGATAAAAACGTATGAATCAACTGTTCTAGTCAATTTGTGTTGCTATAAAAAAGTACTGAAAACTTGGTAATTTATAAAAATAAAAATAGGTTTATTTGGCTCAAAGTTCTGCAGGCTACACAAAAATGCTGGCACTAGCATCTGCTTCTGGTGCAGGCTTCAGGCTGCTTCCACTTGTGGTGGAAAGGGAAGATGAGTCAGTATGTGCACAAATTATATAAGAGAGGAAGGAAGAAAGAGTGGAAAGGGAGGTGACAGGATCTTTTCAATAACTAGCTCTCATGAAAAACAGCAGAGTGAGAACTCACTCATTATCATGAAAATGTCACGGGGGAGTTCCTGTCATGAAGCCATTCAGGGGGGATTCCTCCCCATAACCCAGATACCTTCATTATGTCCCATCTCCAACACAGGGGATCAAAATTTCAACATGAGATTTGGAGATTTGGAGGACACAAAGAAACCAAATAACAGAACCAACTATATGCTGACTACAAGACACTCATCTAACCTGTAAAGTCACATGTGGACTGAAAGAATAGGTATGGATAAAGATACTTCATGCAAACAAAAACCAAATCAAGTAGGAGTAGCTACACATAAATCAGATAAACAAACTTTAAGTAAAAAAAAAAAAAAAGTAAAATGAGACAAAGAAGGTCATTATGTAATGATAATGTGATCAGTTTAGCATAAGGATTTAAAAATTCTAAAAATATATATGAACCTAACAAACTTGATCACTCAGATACATAAAACAAGTATTACTAGATATAAAGGAAGAAATAAACTCCAATACAATAATAGAGACCTTATCACCCCACTCTCAGCATTAGATAAATCATCCATCTACACAAAAAAGTAACAAAGAAACATAATACTTAAACTATGTTAGACCAAAAGGATCTAACAAATACAGAAAATTTCATCCAACAGCTACAGAATACACATTCTTCTAATCAGCACATGGAACATTCTCTAGGATAAACCATATGCTGGGGCAAATAAAACAAGTATCAACAAATTGTAAAAACTCAAAATTCTATCAATGATCTCTTCAGGCCACAATGGAACAAAACTAGAAATCAATAACAAGAGAATGTAGAAAACTGTCCAAATACATGGAAGTTAAACAACATGTTCCTGAATGATCATGGGGTTAACAAGAAATTAGGGATGAAATAAAAACATTTCTTGATACAAATGAAAATTGAAACACAACATACTAAAACCTATGGGATACAACATAAGCAATACTAAATGGAAACTTTATAGCATTAAATGCCTACAACAACAACAATAAATAGCTCACAAAATAACCTAACACTACATCTCAAGGAACTAGAAAACAAAAAAACAAACTAAACTCAAAATTAATAGACAAAAAAAAAAATAAAGATCAGAGCAGAACTAAATGTAACAGCAATTCAACAATATGAGATCAATTAAACAAAAAGTTGGTTTTCTGAAAAGAGAAACAAAATCAATAAACTGCTAGTTAGACTAACCAAGAAAAAAAGAGAAAAAATCAAATAAAATCAGAAATGAAAACAGAGACAATTAATACCAAAGAAATATAAAAAATCACCCAACACTATTATGAACAACTGAACACTAAAAAACTAGAAAACCTAGAGGAAATGGATATTCCAGGACACTACAACCCGGATCAAATCAAGAAGAAACAGAAAACCTGAATAGAACAATATCAAATAATGAGACTGAATCAGTAATTTTAAAAAGTGTCCCAATAAAGAAAAGTCCAGAAATAGATTGCTTCGCTGGTGAATTTTACCAAACTATCAAAGAAAGACTAACACCAATTCATCACAAACTATTCAAAAAATTGAAGAGAAGGGAATTCTTCCTAACTCATTTTAATAGGCCAGCATTACACTGATATCAAAAGCAGACAAGGACACAACATAAAAACAAACTGTGAAGGAGCAAAGATGGCCGAACAGAACAGCTCCCGTCTGCAGCTCCCACCGAGACCAATACAGAATGTGGGTAATTTCCGCATTTCCAACTAAGGTACCAAGTTTATCTTGTTGGGAGTGGTTAGACAGTGGGTGCAACCCATGGAGAGTAAGCAGAAGCAATCTTGGGCATCGTTTCACCTGAGAAGTGCACACAGCCAGGGATCCTCCCTTTTCCAGTCAAGGGAAGCAGTGAGAGACTGTGCTACTCATGCCCGGTACTACACTTTTCCCATGGATAAAGATACTCCATGCAAACAAAAATCACTATCAAAAACTTAAATCATGCATTTGCAGCAATATGGATGGAAATGAAGGTCATTAAGTAAAATAAGCTACACATAATAACAGTCCAGGTTCTCAATCACGTGGGAGCAAAAAACATTGATCTCATAGAGGTAGAGAATAGAAAGATACATACCAAAGGCTTAGAAGGCTGTGTGATTTGGGGAAAATAAAGAGATGTTATTTAATAGGTATAAACATGCAGTTAAAAGAAATAAGTTTGAATTTTTTTTTAATTTATTTTACTTTTGGTGCATACTATATCTGGCATTTCTCCCCATGTTATCCCTCCCCACTATCCCCTCCCTCCACACCCGTTTGTCTCTCCCCTATCCCCTAACCGTCCCCGTGTGTGATGCTCCTCTCCCTGAGTCATGTTCTTGTTGTTCAACATCCACCTATGAGTGAGAACATACAGTGCTTGGCTTTCTGTTCTTGGGTCAGTTTGCTGAGGATGATGGTTTCCAGATTCAGATTCATCCAAGTCCCTACAAAGGACACAAAGTCATCATTTTTTATGGCTGCGTAGTATTCCATGGTATATATGCAACACATTTTCTTTGTCCAGTCTATTATTGATGGGCATTTGGGTTGGTTCCAGGTCTTTGCTATTGTACACAGGGCTGCAATGAACATATGTGTGCATGTGTCTTTATAGTAGAACGATTTATAGTTCATTGGGTATATAACATCTTTATTTCTGCCTTCATTTCATTGTTTATCCGGTCAACATTCAGAGGCAAGTTGTTCAGTTTCCAAGTGGTTGTGCGGGTTTGAGATCCTGAGTTCTTGTCTGATTGCGCTGTAGTCTGATAGACTGTTTGTTATGATTTCTGTTATTTTGCATTTGCTGAGGAGTGATTTGTTTCCAATGACGTGGTCAATTTTAGAGTAAGTGCAATGTGATGCTGAGAAAAACATATATTCTGTGGATCTGGGGTAGAGCGTTCTGTATATGTTTATTAGATCTGCTTGGTCCAGCTCTGCATTCAAGTCCTGGATATCCTTGTTAATTTTCTGTCTCGTTGAATTGTGTAATATTGACAATATTGACAGTGGAGTATTGAAGTCTCCTGCTATTATTGTGTGGGAGTCTAAATCTCGTTTTAGGTCATTAAGGACTTGCTTTATGAATCTGGGTGCTTCTGTGTTGAGGGTGTATATATTTAGGATAGTTGGCTCTTCCTGTTGGATTGATCCTTTTATCATTATGTAATGTCCTTCCTTGTCTCTTTTGATCTTTGTTGAAGTCCATTTTATCAGAGACCAAGATTGCAACCCCTGCATTTTTTTGTTCTCTATTTGCTTGGTAAATCTTCTTCCATCCCTTTATTTTGAGTCTATATGTGTCTTTGTGTGTGAGATGGGTTTCCTGAATACAGCACACTGATGGGTTCTGACTTTTTATCCAGTTTGCCAGTCTGTGTCTTTTGATTGGGGCGTTCAGGCCATTTACATTCAATGTTAATATTGTTATGTGTGAATTTGATCCTGCCATTTTGTTACTGGCTGGTTTTCTATCTCATTAGTTGTCTCATTTTCTTCATTGCATTTTTGGTCTTTGCCAACTGGTTTGCTTTTGCAGTGACTGGTACTTGTTCCTTTCCATGCTTAGGGTTTCTATCAGGAGCTCTTGTAGGGCAGGTCCGGTGGTAACAAAATCTCTTAGTAATTGCTTGCCCAAAAAGGATTTTATTTCTCCTTCACTTATGAAGCTTAGTTTGGCTGGATATGAGATTCTGGGTTGAAAATTATTTTCTTTAAGGATGTTGAATATTGGCCCCCACTCTCTTCTGGCTTGTAGGGCTTCTGCCGAGAGATCTGCTGTGAGTCTGATTGGCTTCCCTCTGTGGGTGACCTGACCTTTCTCTCTGGCTGCCCTTAGCATTTTTTCCTTCATTTTGACCCTGGTAAATCTGACGACAATGTGCCTTGGGGTTGCTCTTGTTGAGGAATATCTTTGTGGAGTTCTCTGTATCTCTTGAATTTGAAATTTGGACTGCCTTGCTAGGCTTGGGAAGTTCTCCTGGATTATATCCTGGAGTGTGTTTTCCAGCTTGGATTCGTTCTCCCTGTCATATTCAGGTACACCGATCAAGCGTAGATTAGGTTTTTTCACATCA
>PVKV010015866.1:0-19032 GCA_004027835.1 Alouatta palliata
AGAATGATGGCTTCCAGGTTCATCCATGTCCCTACAAAGGATGCAAACTCATCGGTTTTGATGGCTGCATAATATTCCATGGTGTATATGTGCCACATTTTCACTGTCCAGTCTATCATCGATGGGCATTTGGGTTGGTTCCAGGTCTTTGCTATTGTAAACTGTGCTGCAATGAACATTCGTGTGCATGTGTCCTTATGGTAGAATGATTTATAATCCTTTGGATATATACCCAGTAATGGGATTGCTGGGTCAAATGGAATTTCTATTTCTAGGTCCTTGAGGAATCGCCACATTAAAAAATCTGGAGACAACAGATGCTGGAGGGGATGTGGAGAAATAGGAACACTCTTACACTGTTGGTGGGAGTGTAAATTAGTTCAACCATTGTGGAAGACAGTGTGGCGATTATTCTTTTTTTTTTTTAAAAGTTTATATTCTTAACTCAGTTCTCAGATCTAGAACCTATTGACCAAAGAGGATGAGACCCCGTGAGAGAAGATCCTGAAATACTATAGAAATCATGTATAATACTGATTTCTCCAGTCTTTTTCTGAAGGGAATTATGGCTACTTGCTCAGATAAGGATTTACTGGAGAAAGCGGAATGCCTGGACATTTAGGGAACTATTAGGCACAGTATCCTAGTTGACACTTATAACTTGATCCAAAATGCCATCATGGTCCCATGTTAGAAAGATTATAGGTGTCAGTTGTGGCTGCTGAGATAGAAACTGTTATTTATTCAACTGTATTTTTTCCTGTAAATTTTCATAACAAACAAGACAAACTGGAGTCTTGATCTGTCCAAACACACTATTAGAAGATAATTAGCGGCATAAGAATGTAATAAGGAAATCGAAAGTGATATACTTCTCTGATCCCCCATTTAGTACTGAGACACTCACTCAGCTTCTGGAAGTATGGGTTGCTGAGAGCTCACATTAGTAATCCTGACTAGGATTTGTCTTTGCCTTATAGAAACTTTTCTCCCTTTTGCTTTCATTTCATTCCTAAAGCCAGAATGTAGATGTGTCAATTTAGAACTTGAGAAATATACAATTGCAATCATATGCTGTCTGTTCCAAAACATGCTGCCGCACTACTGCTGCTGTGAAACAAGCCAGAGGCCCTGGCGATGCCAGTGCAAATCAGACAATTCAAAGAAATGCTTTTGTTTAGTTCTGCAGCTGCTGCTATTGATGAATTGTGTGTCTTGGATGGTCCTTTTTGGCGCTAGACCTGAAACTCACACATAGTCCCTTGAGGTTGCAAGACCATCAAATTGCTACTGGATACTGATTGGTCAAGAGCCTACCTGGCTTTTTTCATGACACAACTTAAAAACACACATACACACCATGCAGCCAACCATTTTCCCACTATTTGCTTTTAGATCTGCGTACTGGACTTGATACTAGGCCAGATCATTTGTCCAGGCTGTTTCTAAAATGGACAAGTTGGGGTCCAAATCATTTTCTTTCCAGTTGGATGTTCATGCCTTATGCTAACTTTCTCCCAGATTGCCCAGAAAATTCGAATTCTACATACCAAAAAAATTGGGGTGAAGTTGTTAAAAAACAACAACAAACAAAAAAGGAACAACAACAACAAAAATAAAAACAAATAAAATCTGTTAAACATTCTCCAAAGCTATGAGTACTCACTGTCTTATATCTGTTTTTCAAAAGAGGTTACATGAGAGATTCTTCCCAACGCAAAAACAGTAATACCAAGGGGTCTTATCTCTCTGTGTTAGATCTACAAGTTTAAATGTCAGGTTTTTACTAATAATACTAATAAAATGTTTAACAGACCACCTTACCAGACATGCTTTAACATATGTGTGAACTTTACCGGTGATAAAGGAAATACAAAATAGATACATGTTTAAAAGTATATTAATCAATGTTGTTATGCTGTTAAATTAATCAATCAAAAATAAAATCCAATCTAATGGCTTGTTTTATTTAACCAGTTCATATATTTGCAGTCTAATTGTCTTCTAATGTTTGCTATAAAGTTAGATTTTTTTTTAAGGCAGAATGTCATACAAGCAAAGTAACTAGTGGTAAGTTGGCAGTAGAAATGAAATGTTAGAACTTTGGCTATAAAGACAGATAAGTGAAGTCAAAGTTTAAATAAAGGATTTTCCCTTGAAATACACAGATTGGCTGTCTGCATTTGATAAATATATTTTTATAATTGAGCCAGTCATATTTCAAGCTGCCTTTATGAATACAGTCTCCCTGGAATATTTTAATCTTTCAATGCTTTTATTAGGTGCATATATTATAAAGTGTGAAATGATTATTTAATGAACTTTCTCTTCTGCTTCAGTTCCTACTACGATGAACCCACCCACAAAACTATACTGAAATTAAAGTAATGTGTCATATATAGAACATTCCTAAAGACTATGATACAGAATAATTTTAAAACTTTAAGTTGCTAACTGGTGATAAATGAGGTTTCAGATGGAAATAAAAAAACTTCAGTTGATATTTCATTGGATGTCCATGGGTAGCCTATTTGATATTTCACTGGATGTCCATGGGTAACCTATCTGACACGGGAAAACGGTGTTTAAAAATAAAGCCTGGAGCTGCTATAGCCAGTAGAGGACTGTGTGTTACACAGGGAGTGTAAGGAGGTTCATGACTTCTGCATGGACAGTGGTTATATTTTGGTTCAAGTGCAGAATGGAAGTTCCTCATAAAAGGGCAGACACTATAAAAATTTTCCAGTTACTTTAATGAAATTCAGAAACAGCAATTAAAGAAAGGCAGAAAACTACACCCCACGAAAAAGAGATTCCATTCTCTAGTAGCAACTTAGCCTTGCATTTTGCCGAGAGTACTGGAAGAACAATCTCCTTGATATTGTAGCTAAAGCTTCTTGATTCTTATTTATACCTCTACCTTGTAATTTTTTTTTTTAAACAGAGGTGGGAATTTTAGCAAATGAAAAGAATTATACAGAGGGAAGTCCATAGGTGGCCAGATCTGCACACTGAATGCCATACCTAGATGTTTTAATGGAATACGGATAGAAAAGGAGAAGTGGTCAGAATCATATTCCATGCAACAATCTGCCATATATATTGCTATTGGCAATACCAGTAATTTACTTTATTTATTCCTCTCTCAGGTTTTTGTTGTTCATATGAGAAAATTAACTGTCTCCGCAGAATCAGTGGTGGTTGTGCATTAGAAAGGGCACACAGATGGGGTAATTCATTTGATTTTGCTAAATCTCTGACATGATACCTTTTCCCCAAACAAAACAAGCCAGTCATTTCAGGTTTAAATATTAGTGTCCAAGCCAAACAATGAACAAAGCCCATTTTAGTTCAGAATAATTAATGATCTTTCAGTGTAACAACTTCTGACTTACTCTTTAAATCTTTTTTCAACATTAAAGATATAAGACTGAAAATACAAATTAGATCAGAACGATACTCATTAATAAAGGACACACATTTCTGAAATTATACTGCATCTGAGTTGACCCTTTTAATGGGCTTGTTGGAGAATCAAAACTAGAAAAGAAAGAAAATTGCTATTGAAATGAAATTGCAAATTTATTTTTTGTTACATTATAAAATATAATATTACTGGGTCCAGAATTCATTTAATTTCAACAAACAAATGTTAAACATTTATTATATGCCAAGAACTGTACAAGTTGCTAAGGGTAAAAATGTAAAAAAGATACTCTTTCCTGCCCTCAACTTGCTTACCGTGCAGCTATGAAGCCAGAGACATGGAAAACAGATCAATAAATGATATCTACCTTCCATTCATACTGGTAATGTTGTGCACTAACCTGACTGTACGTATGGAAGCCAAAAAGCCATTTTTAAGCCATAGCTCTTGAAAATTATGAATATATAGTCTGGGAAGGAAGGGGTACTGTCAATTACTAGTCTGAAGATCGGGCAGAAATAGGTAAGAGGAAGAGAAGAGGGACTGCCAACTTGTATTGGGTTTTAACAATGTGGTTTCATTATTTAAAAGATAGTGAATTTGTGAGATTATTAGAAATACCTACATAGTAAAGTTATACTCATCCCCAAGAAAACCATAAACATTTTGAATTATCTGATACTTTGTACTATTTACGCTTCAGCTCCTCTCTATTAAAATCAAGACTGCATGTTGAATACTGGTGGACTTGCTTTCCTTTTCCCCTCTGTCAGTGTGATTAAAAGGTGGACACAAATTATTCAGCCCCAGGCAACATCTTGCACAGGATCTCTGGCATTCAGTGGGGAATTATTTTGCAGTTAATGAACTACTGAAAACATTTCCAGCCAAGCAAAATGTTTTATCAAATTCGTTTTCTACTTTTAAAATATGTGCTCATAATCTTGGCACATGAAGAAAATGCCAATTTAAAAAAAAAAGTCATTTAAAGTTAAAAACGGTTTCTAACCGAACACTGTTGGAGGGCTGAGATGAAGTAAAAAGCCAAATATCACAGCGGCACTGCCCCAGACAGAAGCGTGAGACCACCTCGCTGCTAAATGCTCCTGTGATTACCTGAGAAAGCAGATGACTTTGAACTTCACGTAGAAAGTCTGATCGTGTATTTTTAGGAAACTCATCATTGCTAATATTCATTGGAGAGAAGGTAATTAAAAAGAGAGTAACATTGTTTTCAGCTTTCCAAATTAAATATTTTTGCTGTTTTCTATTGTAAAAGTACATCACGCTAATTGCAAAAATCCAAACCATATTGAATGTGTCCAAGTATGAAAAACAAACCAATGCCCACGAATCCTGCCTTGTATGACCAGTTGGGTGGTAATTCACTCTACCCCAGCCACCCCAGTCTGCTGGTTCTCCTAGAACCATGAGAACATGCTCCAGCCTCAGGCTGTTTCATACACAGTTCTCTGCTTGGATATGTGAAGCGCTCACTCCCTCACTTTTTGCAGTTTTCTTCTTAAGCCTTTGGGAGCTCTCCTATAACCACTCTAACTGACATACCACTTCTCATACTGCCTCTCTTTATTATCCTTACTCCATTACACTTTTTTTTCATTGCACTCTACCACAGAGAGAGTATAAGTAACTTACCCAAGTCCACACAGCTGGTGAGTGGCAGACCCCAGATTCACTTCAGCCATCCGGCTCAAGTCAGTGCTTATGATAACTATACTATACAGTTCTTCTGTACTAGGCACTTAATCAGTATTTACAGAGTGAATTTAAAATATTTCCAGACACATTCCTATGTATATATACTTTATTTTATAAATGGAAGCATATAAAATACACTGTAGTCTAATTTCTTAAAATAGATAAAATTAACAAATTTATATGCCTATGTCTGAATAGCTCTCTATCTCTAATCTAGCTATACATTATAATTATTTTAATCAACACATATTTGCTGGATACTTAAATGGTGTTAATGTTTTCACAATTGTAGTTTTCTAAAAGACTCTTTTGAATAGTTATCTGATTATTTCCTTAAAGTAAATTTCTAAATATGAGATTATTAGATCAAAGAAAGGATAAGCACATATTAAAGACATTTTAAACATTTTTACAAATTTCTGTTCAGTCCTCGGTCCTGTCTTGCCCATATGGCTAACACTTTGCCATTTGTTACATGTACTGTGAACCACGCTGTAACTTTACTTAGCAAACAGGAAAATTCCAAACTTGTCCTACTGCTTTCTTAGATATATAATCTTAGACAAACAATTTAAACTCCTCGCTTTTTCTCTTTTGTGTATTTAAATATTATATCTAAATATAATTTAGATATAATTATATTTAGATGTTACACATTTTTTGTTCCTTCAGTTTCTTTGTTTTCTGTACATTTCTTTCTTTTTTTTTTAATTGGGGGAGCTACTTTTGTAGTCTTGTTTTAGATTTTTAATAGTCAAATTTACTAAACATCATCATTTCTGCCTATATATAAGAAGAAGAACTTTTAGTTAAACTGTTTAACTTTTTGCTTAACGTTTGTTTGTAAACAAAAAACTAGCCTAATATCAGGCTATTCCTTCTCTACTGATTATAAGTGCTATTTCATTATGTACTTAATATAAGCATACATGTGGGGCTTTGGGATTCTTAAGTTCCTCTCTGTTGATAAACCTGTATGTACCTGAAATTGTTTTACACTATTTTATTTGCAAAAACCTTCTAAAATGTTTTGATATTTAGTGGAGGAAAAGTCCTTTATTACTACATGTTTTCAGCAATTTTGGGCTATTCTTATACATGAAAATGTATCCTTTATTAATGAATATCTTTTAGCATAACTTTAAAAAATTATAACAGAAGGACTTGCTCCTTATGAGAAAATCAACTGTTAAACAAATACAGAGAATGGAAATTCTCATCTCCGTTTTTCCTTCCTCCCCTTATCTATTTTAGGATTGTTATTAACAATTTTTTGTGTATCTTCTGTGCATACATAAATTCCATTATTCTGCAACTTCTCACTTAACTATGCAATGTGCTCTTTCTATATCAGTACATTTGGATATAACATATTCTTTTAATTGCCTACATAGTTTTCCATATTATAAAAATATTGAAAATTATTTAATTATTCATAAGTGATAAATTTCTAGGCTAACTCCAGTTTTTGCTATTTACATAGTGAAGCATTTTTTTAACCTATGTCCTTGCTGTGCCAATATTTATGAAGTATAGATACCTGAATATTCAACTGGTCACTCAAAGAATATGCACATTTAACAGTTTTGTAGAAATTGTCTGTTTACTCTGTTGATAGTTTCTTTTGCTGTGTAAAAGCTCTTTAGTTTAATTAGACCCCATTTGTCAACTTTTGCTTTTGTTGCAATTGCTTTTGGCATCTTTGTCACAAAGTCTTTGCCAGTTCCTCTGTCCAGAAGGATGCTGCCTAGGTTGTCTTCCAGGATTTTTATAGTTTTGTGTTTAACATTTAAGTCTTTAATCCACCTTGAGTTTTTGTATATGGTATAAACAAAGCGTCAGTTTCAATCTTCTGCATATGGCTAGCTAGTTATCCCAGCACCATTTATTGAATAAAGAATCCTGGCCTCATTGCTTGGTATTGTCAACGTTACAGAAGATCACGTGGTTCAAGGTGTGTGGCCTTTTTCTGAGCTCTCTATTCTGTTCCATTAGTCTATGTACAGAATAGGAGACAATATTTGCAAACTTTGCATCTGACAAAAGTCTAATATCCAGCATCTATAAGGAACTTAAACAAATTTACATGTAAAAAACAAAAAACTCTATTAAAAAGTGGGCAAACAACATGAACAGATACTTTTCAAAAGAAGACATACTTGTGACCAACGCATATGAACTAAGTTCAATATTACTGATGATTAGAGAAATAAAAATAAAAACCACAGTAAGATACCATCTCACACCAGTCAGAATGGCTATCATTTAAGAAGTAAAAAAAATAACAGATGTTGGTAAGGATTGCAAAAGAAATGCTTATATACTGTTGATGAAAATGTAAATTAATTTAACCATTGTGGAAGACAGTGTGATGATTCTTCAAAAAGCTAAAAATAGAACTACCATTTGACCCAGCAATTTCATTACAGGGTATATACCCAAGAGATGTATACACATGTATGCTCACTGAAACACTATTCACAAAAGAAAAGACATGGACTCAATCCAGGTGCTCACCAATGGTAGATTAGATAAGAAAAATGTGGTGCATATACACCATAGAATACGATGCAGCCATAAAAAAGAACAAAAATGTATGTCCTTTGAGAGGACATGGATGAAGCTGGAGGCCATAATCCTAAACAAATTAATGCAGAAACAGAAAACCAGTACCACATGTTCTCACTTTTAAGTGGGACATAAACACTGAGCACAGATGGACACAGGTATGAATACAATAGGCACTGGGGGCCTACCTGAGGGTAGTCCCTTACTGTCAGTGACAAATATAAAAAAATGAAAAAAGAACAAATATGTATTTAACACATGGTAATATAAACATTAAAAACATTGAGAATTAAAGTGTTTTACTTCTTTATAATAAAATGTAAGACAGTAGTTTCAGCAGTGCTTGTCTTCTTGTCATGTAAGTTAAGATAGTGAGCATCTTTTCTACGTCTTTGTGAATTTTTATATACTTTTTAATTATTTTTCTAATTGATAATTAAAAATAGTATAAATTTGTAGAGTACAAAAATGTTTTGATGTATGTGTACATTGTAGACTGGCTAAATCAAGCTAACTAACAGATGTATTATCTAATTTATTTTTTTTTTTTTTGGCAAGAACACTTAAAATCTACTCTCAGCAATTTTCACGTATAAAATACATTGTTATTAACTATAGTCACCATGTTGTAGAGTAACTCTCTGGACCGTCCCTTCTGTCTAACTGATATATTGTATCCTTTGACCCATATCTCCTCATTCCCTCCACCTTCCCTAGTCACTGGAAACCACTTTTCTATTCTCAGTTTCTGTGAGTTTAGCATTTTTAGATTCCATGTTTAAGTTACACAATTTGGTCTTTGTCATTTTGTGCCTGGCTTATTTCACTTTGAATAATGTTCTCCAGGTTCATCTATATTGTCGCATGTGAAAAGAATTCTTTATTTGTTAAGGCTGAATAATATATAGAATTGAATACTATTCAGCCTTAAAAATAAAAGAAGAATAAAAGTTTAAAATCTATCTATCTATCATCTATCTATCTATCTATCTATCTGTCTCTCACATTTTCTTCAACCATTGATGAGATACATAGGTTGACTCTATACCTTGGCTATCATTAGTAATGCTGCAATGAGCATGAAGTGCAGACATTTTTCCAATATATTGATTTTATTTCCTATATATACCCAGTAGTGAGATTGCTGGAGCATATAATAATTCTATTTTTAGTTTTTTGAGGAACGTCCGTGTTATTTTGCATTATATCTATACTAATTTACATCTCAACCAACAGTGTACCAAAGTTACCCTTCCTCTACACTCTCAGCAACACTTACCTTTTGTCTTTTTGAGCATAGCTATTCGAACAGGTGTGAGGTGATATCTCATTGTGATTTTAATTAACATTTCCCTGAAAATTAGTGATGTTGAGCATCACGCTCAGCTTCTATGGATTCAACTTTTTTAGATTCCACACTTAAGTTAGATAATTTGATATTTGTCTTTGTGTGCTTGGCTTATTTGTGTTTTTCTTTTTGTATTTTTAATTCTGTGCTGTTAGAATGTTGTACTCCTATGTAAGTTTGAATCAGCTTCCAATATTTTATTCTTTACACTTTCAATGTTTTGGAATATTCCTGAGAATTCCTTTAGCGTGATGTTTCTTGTAAATTTAAGTTCTTTGTAGTTTCTGGATATTATCCTTTGTCAGATAAATAAACTGCAAAAAATTTCTCTCATTTTGTAGGTTGCCTGTTCACTCTGATGACAGCTTCTTTTGCTGTGCAGAAGCTCTTTGGTTTAATGAGATCCCATTTGTCAATTTTGGCTTTTGTTGTCATTGCTTTTGGTGTTTTAGTTTTAAAGTTTTTGCTTATGCCTACGTCCTGAATGGTATTGGCTAGGTTTTCCTCTAGGGTTTTTATGGTTTTTAGTCCTACGTTAAGTCTGTAATCCATCTTGAGTTAATTTTTATGTAAGGTATAAGGAAGGGATGCAGTTTCAGTTTTCTGGATATGGCGAGCCAGTTTTACCAGTAGCATTTATTAAATAGAGAATCCTTTTCCCATTGCTTGTTTTTGTCAGGTTTGTCAAAGAGCAGATGGTTGTAGATGTGTGGTGTTATTTCTGTGGCCTCTGTTCTGTTCCATTGATCTCTCTCTCTGGTTTGGTACCAGTACTATGCTGTTTTGGTTACTGTAGACTTGTAGTATTGTTTGAAGTCAGGTAGCATGATGCCTCCAGCTTTGCTTCCTTTGCTGAATATTGCCTTGGCTAATTGGGCTCTTTTTTGGTTCCATATGAAATTTAAAGTAGTTTTTCTAATTATGTGAAGAAAGTCCATGGTAGCTTGATGGGGATAGCATTGAATCTATAAATTACTTTGGGCTATATGGCCATTTTTCACAATATTGATTCTGCCTAACCATGAGCATGGGATTTTTGTTTGTTTGTATCCTCTCTTATTTCCTTGAGCAGTGGTTTGTAGTTCTCCTTGAAGAGGTCCTTCACAACCCTTCCAAGTTGTATTCCTAGGTATCGTATTCTATTTATAGCAATTGTGAATGGGAGTTCATTCATGATTTGGCTCTCTGTTAGTCTATTATTGGCATATAGAAATGCTTGTGATTTTTGCACATTGATTTTGTATCCTGAGACTTTGTTGAAGTTGCTTATCACCTTAGGGAGATTTTGGGCTGAGATAATGGGGTTTTCTAAATATACAATCTTGTCATCTGCAGAGATAATCTGACTTCCTCTTTTCCTATTTAAATATCCTTTATTTCTTTCTCTTGCTTTATTGCCCTGGCCAGAACTTCCCATACTATGTTGAACAGAAGTGGTGAGAAATGGCATTCTTCTGCTGGTTTTCAAAGGGAATGCTTCCAGTTTTTGCCTATTCAGTATGATATTGGCTGTTCATATGTCATAAATAGCTCTTATTATTTTGAGATACATGCCATCAATGCCTAGTTTATTGTGAGTTTTTAGCACGAAGAGGTGTTGAATTTTGTCAAAGGCCTTTTCTGCATCTATTGTGATAATCATGTGGTTTTTGACATTGGTTCTGTTTATGTGATGAATTACCTTTATTGATTTGCATATTTGAACCAGCCTTGAATCCCAGGGATGAAGCCAACTTGATCATGGTGGATAAGCTTTTTGATGTGCTGCTGGGTTTGGTTTGCCACTATTTTGTTGAGAATTATTGCATTGATCTTCATAAGGAATCTTGGCTTGACATTTGTGTGTGTCTCTGCCAGATTTCGGTATTAGGATGATGGTGGCATCACAAAATGAGTTAAGGAAAATTCCCTCTTTTTCTATTCTTTGCAATAGTTTCAGAAGAAATGGTATCAGGTCCGCTTTGTACCTCTGGTAGAATTTGGCTGTGAATCTGTGTGGTCCTGCCTCAATTTCAGAACTGTTATTGGTATATTCAGGGATTTGACTTCTTCCTGGTTTAGACTTGGGAGAGTGTATGTGTCTAGAAATTTATCTATTTCTTCTAGATTTTCTAGTTTATTTGCATAGAGGTGTTTATAGTATTCTCAGATGGTTTGTATTTCTGTGGTTTCAGTAATGATTTCCTCTTGATCATTTTTTTTATTGCATTTATTGATTCTATTCTCTTTTATTCTTTATTAGTCTGGCTACTGGTCTGACTATTTTGTTGATCTTTCCAAAACACCAGCTCTTGAATTAATTAATTTTTTTGAAGGGTTTTTTTTGCGTCTTGATCTCTTTGAGTTCTATTCTGATCGTAGTTATTTCTTGCCTTCTGCTAGCTTTTAAATTTGTTTGCTCTTGCTTCTCTAAGTCTTTTAATTGTGATGTTAGGGTGTCAATTTTAGAGCTTTCCTGCTTTCTCTTGTGGGAATTTAGTGATATAAATATCCATCTAGACAATGCTTTAAATGTGTCCCAGAGATTCTGGTACATTGTGTCTTTGTTCTCATTGTCTTCAAAGAACTTACTTATTTCTGCCTTAATTTTGTTTCTTCCCCGATAGTCATTCAGGAGCAGGTTTGTTCAGTTTCCATGTAGCTGTGTGGTTTTGGGTGAGTTTCTTAATCCTGAGTTCTGATTTGAGTGCACTGTGGTTTGAAAGATTGTTTCTTATAATTTCCATTCTGTAGCATTTGCTGAGGAGTGTTTTACTTCCAATAATGTGGAAAATTTTAGAATACGTGCAATGTGGTGGTGAGAAGAATGTATATTCTGTTGATTTGGGGTGGCGAGTTCTGTAGATGTCTATTAGGTCTGCTTTGTCCAGAGCTGCATTCAAGTTTTGAATATCCTTGTTAACTTTCTGTCTTGTTGATCTGTCTAATATTGACAGTGGGGTGTTAAAGTCTCCCACTATTATTGCGTGAGTGTCTAAGTCTCTTTGTAGATCTCTAAGAACTTGCTTTATGAATCTGGGTGCTCCTGTATTGGCCGCATATTTATTTAGGATAGTTAGCTCTTTTTGTTGCATTGATCCCTTTACCATTATGTAATGCCCTTCTTTGTCTCTTTTGATTTTTGTTGATTTAAAGTATGTTTTTGCAGTGGCTGGTACCGGTTGTTCCTTTCCATGTTTAGTGCTTTTTTCAGGAGCTCTTGTAAGGCAGGCCTGGTGGTGACAAAATCTCTCAGCATTTGCTTGTCTGTAAAGGATTTTATTTCTCCTTCACTTATGAGGCTTAGTTCAGCTAGATATGAAATTCTGAGTTGAAAATTCTTTTATTTAAGGATGTTAAATATTGGACCCACTCTCTTCTGGTGTGGAGTGTTTCTGCAGAGAGATCCACTTTTAGTCTGATGGGCTTCCCTTTGTGAGTAATCCAACCTTTCTCTCTAGCTGCCCTTAACATTTTTTCCTTCATTTCAACCTTGGAGAATCTGATGATATGCATCTTGGTGTTGCTCTTGTCGAGGAGTATCTTTGTGATATTCTTTGTATTTCCTGAATTTCAATGTTGGCCTGTCTTGCTAGGTTGGGGAAGTTCCCCTGGAAAATATCCTGAAGTGTTTTCCTACTTGGTTCCATTCTCCCCCTCACTTTCAGGTACACCAAGCAAATGTAGGTTTGGTGTTTTCACATAGTCCCATATTTCTTGGAATCTTTGTTCATTCCTTTTTATGATTTTTTTCTCTTATCTTGTCTTTACACTTTATTTCATTAATTTGATCTTTAATCTCTGATTGAGATTCTTCTTCTTGATTGATTCAGCTATTGATACTTGTGTATGCTTCATGAAGTTCTTCTGCTGTTGTTTTCAGCACCATCAGGTTGTTTATATTCTTCTCTGAACTGATTATTCTACTTAGCAGTTCCTCTAACCTTTTATCAAGGTTCTTAGCTTCCTTACATTGGGTTAGAACATGCTCCTTTAGGTCAAAGGAGTTTGTTATTACCCACCTTCTGAAGCCTACTTCTGTCAATTCATCAAACTCATTCTCTGTTCAATTTTGTTCCCTTGCTGGAGAGGAGTTGAGAACCTCTGGAGAAGAAGAGGCATTCTGGTTTTTGGAATTTTCAGACTTGTACTCATTTCTCCCCATCTTTGTGGATTTATCTACTTTTTATCTTTGATGTTGGTTACCTTTGAATGGGGTCTCTGAGTGAACGTCCTTTTTGTTGATGTTGATGCTATCCCTTTCTGTTTGTTAGTTTTCCTTCTACCAGTCGGGTCCCTCTGCTGCAGGTGTGCTGTAGTTTTCTGAAGGTCCATTCTATACTGTTTGTCTGGGTATCACCAGCAGAGACTGTAGAACAGCAAAGATTATTGCATGTTTCTTCTTCTGGAAGCTTTGTCCCAGAGGGGAACCTGCAGGATACCCGCCAGCGCTCTTCTGTATAAGATTCCTGTTGACCGCTACTGGGAGGTGTCTCCCAGTCAGGATACACAGTGGTCAGGGACCCACTTGAGGAGGCAGTCTGTCCCTTATCAGATCTCCAGTGCTGTGTTGGAAGATCTGCTACTCACTTCAGAGCTGTCAGGCAGGGACGTTTAAGTCTGCTGAAGCTGCTTCCCACAGCCACCCATTCCTGTTGGATCTCTATCCTAGGGAGATGGGTATTTAATCTATAAACCCCTGACTGGGGCTGCTGACATTTTTTCAGAGATGCCTTGGCCAGAGTGGAGGAATCTAAAGAGACAGTCTGACCACAGCGGCCTTGCTGAACTGCAATGGGCTTCACCCAGTTTGATCTTCCAGATGGCTTTATTTACAATGTGAGGGGAAAACCACCTACTCAAGCCTCAGCAATGGCAGATGCCCCTCCCCTCACCAAGCTTGGTCATCCCAGGTCAATCTCAGACTGCTCTGCTGGCAGCAAAAATTTCAAGCCAGTGGATCTTAGCTTGCTGGACTCTATGGGGGAAGAACCTGCTGAGCCAGACCACTTGGCTCCCTGTCTTCAGCCCCCTTTCCAGGTGAGTGAACAGTTCTGTCTCGCTGTCATTCCAGGCACCTCTGGGGTATAAAAAAACAGAAACAAAAAAAAAAACTTCCTCCTGCTTGTTCAGTATTTGCCCAAACAGCCACCCAGTTTTGTGCTTGAAACCCAAGGTTCTGGTGGCATAGGCTCCCTAGGGAATCTCATGCTCTGCGGGTTGCAAAGATACTGGGAAAAGCACAGTATGTGGAGTGCACTGTCCCTCACACTGAAGCTCCTCATGGCTTCCCTTGGCTAGGGGAGGGAAATCACCTGACCCCTTGTGCCTCCTGGATGAAGGAACACTTCACCCTGGTTTGGCTCACACTCTGTGGGATGCACCCACTGTCTAACCAGTCCCAATGAGATGAACTGGGCAGCTCTGTGGAAAATGTAGAAATCACCCACCTTCTGCATCAATCTCACTGGGAGCCGCACACCAGAGCTGTTTCTGTTCGGCCCTCTTGGCAATGAGTTTTTAAATACAACACCAAAGGCATGATTCATAAAAAAACTGACAAGTTGGAATTCATTAAAATAAAAAAAAAATAATGCTCTGCAAAGAACACTTGTTAAGAGAATGAAAAGACAAGCCACATACTATAAGAAAATATTTGCAGAAGACATATCTGAAAACAGACTTTTATATAAAATACTCTTAAAATTTTTCAGTAAGGACACTAATACGTCAGTGAAAAATTGGACAAAATATCAGTAACAGACCCTTATCAAAAAAGACATACGGATGGCAAAGCAGCATACAAAAATATGGTCAAAACCATATGTCATCAGTAAAGTGAACATTATAACAGCAATGTGAAACTACTACACATGTATTTAAACGGCCAAAATCCAGAACACTGACAACACCAAATGCTGGTGAAGATGTGGAGCAACACAAACTCTTATTTGTTGCTGATATGAGTGCAAAATGATATAGGCACTTTGGCAAACAATTAGACAGTTTTCTTTACATAAAATTTGACATACTTTTACTATACAATTCAGCTATTGTGCTTCTTGATATTTCCCTAAATGAGTTGAAAGTGCATGCTCATACAAAGACTTTCACATGGACATTAACAGTGTCTTTTTCATAAAGAACTTGGGGGCAACCAAGATTTCCTTCAATAAGTGAGTGGATAAACAAACTGGTACATTCAGACAATGTAACATTATCCAGTGCTAAAAACAATTAAACTCTAAAGCTATTTAAAGACATGGAAGAAATTTGTATGTATGTTACTAAATGAAAGAAGCCAGTCTGAAAGGGCTACATACTGTAGGACTTCAAGTATACAGCATTCTGAAAAAGGCAAAACTATGTAAAATGACCAATGGTTGCCAAGGCTGGGGACAGAAAGAAAAATACATTGGCAGAGCACACTGAATTTTTAAGGCAGTAAAACTGCTAAATATGATACTACAATGATGGGAGCATGCCATTATACATTTATCCAAACCCACAGAATATACACCACTAAGCATAAACCCTAACGTAAACCACGGACTTTGGATGAGGTGTCAAGGTGTGTTCATCAACTGTAATCTATGAACTCCTTTGAGGCAGTGTGTTGACAATAATGAAGGTTGTGCATGGGTGGGGGCAAGTGAATTCTCTACACTTTCTGCTTTATTTTACTGTCAATTCCAAGCTGTCTTAAAAATATATACTTTTTCCTTTTTTGAGATGGAGTTTCACTCTATCACGCAGGTTGGATTGCAATGGCATGATCTCGGCTCACTGCAACCTCCGCCTCCCAGATTCAAGCAATTTTTCTGCCTCAGCCTCCTGAGTAGCTGGGATTACAGGTGCCTGCCACCATGCCTGGCTAGTTTTTGAATTTTTAGTAGAGACAGGATTTCACCATGTTGGCCAAGCTGGTCATTAACTCCTGACCTCAGGTGATCTGCTTGTCTCAACCTCCCAAAGTGCTGAGATTACAGGCATGAGTCACTGAGTCCAGCCAATTTTTTTTTTTAATTTAAAAAGTGATGGAAATGAAGAACTAACTGATTCTTCTGAAGATAGAAGGAAACTAGGATAATTGTATCCCAAGAGTTAAATGAAGAAAATACATCAAGGAAGAGGGAGTGATTGACTGAATCAAATCTTGTTGACGTGCTAAGTCTGAAGACAGCGAATATTTAACCAGTGTATTTTTTAATGCGAAGAGTAGTTTTATGGTGTAGTGGAGACAGAAGCCTTACTAGAGTTGATTTAAGAGAACAGGAAAGGAGAGGAGAGAAAGTTAGAACTGGGAGGTACTACGATTTTAAAGAGGGGGGAAAAAAACCAAAATGGAATTGTTTCTGGAGAATAATGTGACATACTGAAAAAATATTTTTAAAAGATGAGAGATGTTATAACACTTATGTATGAAGATTAAATAATCCATTTTTTCCAGAAAAAAAATAGTGATGCAATTAAGAGTGGAGTACTCAATGCTAGGATAATGTTCTTATATAGGTAAAGTGGGAGAAACCTGGTTCACAAATGGAGAAGATGGCTTTATACAGTGGCACGATTCGGCATTTGTAGCAGGGTGACATGTAAAGTGTACAAACATAGATGCTGATGGTTGATATATTTAGCGGTGGGAGCATGTGGAAGTTCTCTTTTGATTGCTTACATGTTTACAGTAAAGTAAGAAACATTATGAGTGGAGGTGTTTAAAGAGATGTTTATTTTTGATGCAAGATGGTGGATTAGACACAACTCCAGTGCACAACACCCAGCAAAAGAGAGGCAGAAACCCAGAGATCTCCTAGCTCCCACCGAGGTACCAGCTGCATTTCAATGGGTCTGGTCCAAGGGTGAGCAAAGCCCACTCAGGGCAGACAGAGGCGGCAGGAGGTGTGCTGCTTCACCCAGAAAGTGCATCTGACCGGTGAGTCGGAGGCTCCACCTCTGGTGCTCTGGTCCAGATACAGCGCTTCCCCCAAAGCCTCAGCAATACACAGAACAGGGGATCTTTGCCAGTCAAGCGCCGGGAATTACAAGTGCGGAGTTTAGTAAGAGTCCCCACCCGGAGAGAGAGGGAGCTATAAGCGGGAGCAGCTGGGCGGCACCTACACCATGACCGGAGAGAGAGAAAGCTGAAAGGGGGAGACTGCTGGATGCGGCTGGGTGGATCCCTAACCTCCCCCCAAAACCCCAGAGGGCTGAAGCTCTGACTCTAGTGGGTTGTGTAGCCAGTGCCACAGTCTGAGATGAACCCTGAATGATCCAGCCCAGTGGAGGAAGGGCACAACCCACCACTAGAGGGGTGGGACTGGGCTGCATGTTTTAACATAAAACACAGGAAGCCTACACAGCAATGGGACAGGGTTCTCGACAACCCAGCAGTGCCCACAGGTCAGCGGAAGAGGGGGGGCCTAATCTCCCAGCATAAACAAAAAAGACACAGGAAGCTTCCCTAGTAACCTGAAGGAGTCCCTAGAAACCCAGTAGCACCCCCACAGGCAGACAAGTGACCTCATCAAGCAGCTCTCTGACACCACAGCCAGGTAAATCCACAAAGATGGGAAAAAAACAGCACAAAAAAGGTGAAACCATCAAAGATCAGACCACCTCTTCTCCTTCAAGGGATCACAACTCCTCAACAACACAGGATAACAACTTGACTGAGAAGGAGTGTGAAGAATTGATGGAAACAGGATTCAGAAGGTGGATAATAACAAACTTTTCAGGGCTAAAGGAACAGGTTCTAACTCGATGCAAAGAAACCAAAAACCTTGAAAAAAGGTTAGATGAAATGCTAACTAGAATAACAAGCTTAGAGAAGAACATAAACACCTTGATGGAGTTGAAAAACACAGCACGAGAACTACTTGAAGCAAACACAAGTTTTAATAGCCAAACCGATCAAGCAGAAGAAAGGATATCAGAGATTGAAGTTCAACTCAATGAAAAGAGAAGGCAATACAAGAGAAAAAAGAGTGAAAAGAAACTAACAAAGCCTCCAAGAAATATGGGATTATGTGAAAAAACCTAATCTATGCTTGATCGGTGTACTTGAATATGATGGGGAGAATGAATCCAAGCTGGGAAACACACTCCAGGATATTATCCAGGAGAATTTCTCAAGTCTAGCAAGGCAGTCCAAATTTCAAATTCAAGAAATACAGAGAATTCCACAAAGACATTCCTCAAGAAGAGCAACCCCAAGGCACATAATCGTCAGATTCACCAGGGTCGAAATGAAGGAAAAAATGCTAAGGGCAGCCAGAGAGAAAGGTCAGGTCACCCACAGAGGGAAGCCAATCAGACTCACAGCAGATCTCTCGGCAGAAACTCTACAAGCCAGAAGAGAGTGGAGGCCAATATTCAACATCCTTAAAGAAAAGGACTTTCAACCTAGAATCTCATATTCAGCCAAACTAAGCTTCATAAGTGAAGGAGAAATAAAATCCTTTGCAGACAAGTAATTACTGAGAGATTTCATCACCACCAGGCCTGCCCTGCAAGAGCTCCTGAAAGAAACACTAAGCATGGAAAGGAACAAGGGATAACATGGGGAGAAATGCCAGTTATAGTATGCACCTAAAGTAAAATAAATAAATTATTAAAAAAAAAAGAGAGAGAGATGTTTATTTTTGAAGAGTTTAAAAAGTGTAAAATAATTGCTTAGGAATATAACTGAATAGATTAAAGAAATACAGGGTTATTCAAAAACTCTAAGGACTGTATGGCATTGGAGGCCATTAATTCAAATAAGAGTGATTACAATGAATGTTCATGTAGTTTAAGTTGATGAATCTGAAAGTCAAGATCTAGATGAAGGAAAAGGGAAAGGAGAAGGAGGAAGAGGGACAAAGGAAGGAGGAAGAAGCAGGAAAGAGGGACTGAGAATAATTGAGACACAGTAAAAAAGTAAGTTCGATGAATTGTAGTCCCACGGATATGCAAACTGCAGTGATAGAAGATTATTTCCAGTGAATGGAAT
>PVKV010015866.1:19132-52655 GCA_004027835.1 Alouatta palliata
CCGTCTCTACTAAAAATACAAAAAAATTAGCTGGGCGTGGTGGCGCGCGCCTGTAGTCCCAGCTACTTGGGAGGCTGAGGCAGGAGAATTGCTTGAACCCGGGCGGCGGAGGTTGCAGTGAGCCGAGGTCGCGCCACTGCACTCCAGCCTGGCGCCTGGTGACGGAGTGAGACTCTGTCTCAAAAAAAAAAAAAAAAAAGAACGCTGTGTAGTTATTAATAGTGATGAAGCATAAGGAATAAACCACAAGATGATGTGGCTAAAGTAGAGATGAACCTAGGAGAGCAGTGGAGTCAAAGAACTGAGACCAGGGCATTGAAAGCATCATCTAAATGAATAATGACATTGTCAAGAATTATAACAAATGACACTGAAAAGAGTGAAATTCAGGAGCTAAAACCTTCAGAGAGTTATAGTGAGGGCTCAGGATGACTGCAAGAAGGAGGGATGGCTATCAGTATGGTCTAATGGCATCAACTTCAAACCTGAGTTTCTTTAGGGAGATGGAGGAAAATGGTCCCGAAGCACTAATGTGCATCAAGATGGACACATCACAACCTCCTGGCTCAGAGCACAGGAGCATGAGAGACATAGTCAATATTTAAGAGTGACTCTGCAAACAAAGCAGAGACTCCCAAGGGGAGAATGCAATCATTGGAACAACAAAAGAAGAGTTTTAACAATTAGGGGATTTTCATGACCAAGACTTCTGAGTTGTAGAAAACAGAATAGTAAGGATAAGTAGGGAAGAGATGAGAAATAGTGTTATATAATATTAATCAGAGAATGGAGGAGTGGATTCATGGACTTAGTGTAGGCGGGTCCTTCCTGATGTTGCGGAGTCTGTCCTACGTACCTCTACTCCCCTGCTGCAATGGCTTTGCTTAAGCTTCTGATTTTTGAGTTTCTTCTCACTTCAAACTGCATTGATCGTAATACAGTAGGTGTTGTGGGTTTTTTTTTTTTTTTTTGTATAAGTCTGACTGAATCTGTTGTACTCTTTAAAAAGAATATTCTAATTGCTCTGTGAAGGATAAAATATATGAGGGCAAAGGTAGAAACAAAAGTGCAAATGTCCAGTAATTTACTAAAAGATGTTCAAATTGACTCTTAATATTTATAGGCCATTGGTATTTGTTTTTATGTCAATTTCTTGGTGTATTAGTTTTTGAGGACTACCATAACAAATGACTGCAACTGGGGGACTTAAATCAACAGAAATTCATTTCTCATTTTTCTGGAGGCCAGAAGTCTATAGTGTACAATCCTTGCCTCTTCCAACTTCTTAGCCTTAGGCATTTCTCAGCTTATGGCAGCAAACTCTAATCTCTGCTTCCCTCTTCACATGGCTGTCTACCTTCTGGATATGTGAATCCAAATTACTCTTGCCTTTTAAGAACATTAGATATTGGACTAGAATCCACTTTAACCCGCAATACCTGGTCATGTTATTGGTCTGTTGTTATTACTAGACTATTTGTCTCTTTCTTATTTTGTAATCTCTTTATAAATGTACGTGCACTGCCAAGATTTTTAGTTAGTTTTTATTATTTTATCTAAGAATAAGTAAACATGGGAAACTTAATTTTTAATAATTAGTAGCTTTTAAAAATTTATAGCATTGTATAATTCTTAGAAAAATATGTATCATTCTAAGATTATCTTTACATGCCCCTATTTGAATCAATTATATTTTTAATATTTAATGAATTAATTTTTAAATTATGTTGAAATTAACTGTGATTGGAATCTTAATTACGTTGTTTTTCTTCGTGCTCTTTAATCTCTTCCTTCAGCAAGGAGATAAACTTGTGTTTATTGCTCACATATTGGATGCCTGATATAGACCAAAGGAAGCATTGTGCAGTCCCTTCTGTCACCTGATTGGTCCTCTAATATTCTCTCCTCTCAGTTATCAGGGTGAACTAAGTTATTTATGAGATATCCCAAAGAGCTTTTTGGTAAGTAACTTTGGAAACTCACAGTCTTATTCCTTCTGGTCCAAAATAGAGGTTCCTTCTGGGAAATTCTGCTCTAGTAAATCTAAACTTTTCCAAGTGTCTTTGTATACTATTACTAAATAGATGTGCTCATTAGGATTAAGGAAAGAAAACAGCCTTGAATGGAGGAGCAGGCAGAGAGTATAGAGCAGAACAAATCCAAGTCTTGATGCTCAGGAGAAAAGCCCTAGTGAATAGAGAGTTTTTGAGCCAATATGAATTATGAGTTGTCACTGTTTGCATATATACAATTTTTTTTAAAGAAATAAGGGCTTTCAGTCTTATGGTTGGCAGTCAGGCTTCCTTTAGTGGCCATAAATTTCTCCCAAATGCTAAGAATCTGCTAAAATTTGGCAAGACATCTGAGTAAAAAGGTCATCTTCTTGCCTAATGGCATGTTCTGTAGTTTTTACCATACAAGTCCCTTTATGGTCATAATTGTCCCATGCAAAAAATATAGTGTTATAGCCGACTCATAAAACTGCTGCATCTGGAATAAATAGGAAAGGGCACATTCTTATTTCAAAACAACATGTGCATCAACAGAGCTTAGCATCCATTTAAAATGGAAAGCAGGGATTCCGCTAACAATGCAATACTTTTGATAGACTGCCCGTTTGACCTTTTAGTGCATAGATGAATCTGTTTGCACTGATTTGAACAGGTATACCTTTTAGATGGTAGATACAGATATGACTCTCACATGTTTATAGTCACTATTGGGAAACAATGCTGTCTCCTTCAGTTATTCCAGGACTCAGCACAGTTTTAAGTGTAAGGAGGGGCTTAATACATGTGTTTCTAAGTAAACATTGTTAGTGTTTTGTTACTGAAAAGAAACAAAAACAAAAAGAAAAAATAAACACGGTGAAGAATTGGTACAGTCCTCAATCTGAAAGAGAATTTAAATTGACCTCTGTGCCTTGAAATTAGCGAGAACATGGGAAGTAGAAAAAGAAATGAGGAACAGTAAAAATCCACATGGATTAAAAAAAAGATTGACATCAGGCAGAGTTGTAGTCAGTGGCTTCTTCTTCTTTTGTTTTTAAATGATGGGAATAATGGATTTTGCATACAGTGACTTGGAAAAGGAAATAAAAATTTTGAGGGACAGTTTAACTGGGCAAAGGGACTTCCCAAGGAACCTGACCTGTAGAGAAAAGAGTGCCTTACAGATATGTAACCAGAGGGAGGAGAGACCATTAGACCACATGAAAAACAGAAGCCATTGTCAAGCTCTTGAATTTTAAGTCCTTTGACCCAGTTGTGCTTTGTTTCTGACTAAGTATGGTAGGCAGATGTTGAGAATGTGAGCTCTAGAGTTAAATGGCCTGGTCCCAAACCTATATTCCAAAATCTCTCATTGTGTAAGCAAGTTAACTAGCATTTGCTTCTTAATTTTCTTTTTCTACAAAATAGCAAGAACAATGTTTGGGATTTGTGTTGGAATTAAATGGGTTAATACATGTAAAGCCCTTAGATTGTTATATGGTACTGTTTTCTTTTTGAATTTCAGTTATTGGAAGTAGCAATAGAAACAGTAATATAAGTGGTATTCATTTGTTTGAACTGCCATAATAAAGCACAAGACTGGATGTCTTAAACAACAGAAATTTATTTTCTCATAGTTCTGGAGGCTAGAACTCCAAGACCAAAGTGTTGGCACAGTTAGTTTATTTTAGGGCCATGAGGATCTGTTTCATTTCTCTCTTTTTGACTTTTAGATGGCCATCCTCTTCCTGTACTTTTACATCTTTATATTATCTTCCCTCTATGTGAGTCTATGTCCAGACTTTTTATAAGGATACCAGTCATACTGGGTTAGGACTCAAACTAATAATTTCATTTTAGCATAATTACCTCTGCAAAGACTCTATTTCCAAACACGGTCACATTTTAAGGTATTGAGGGATTAACACATGAATTTTTGGAGGGAAGACAATTCAGCCCATAACAGAAGTCTACACTTGGATGTTAGTGAGATCACTAATTGTATCCTTCGATAAAACTCCTTTTGTTCTAAGCTCCTATGAAAGAGTTTTTCTGGCAAACAAATAATTGCTGATAAAAATATTGCTTTCTAGGTTTTTTGAGAACCTTAGTGATTTTGTAGATAAGCAATGAACAATAGGTGCTTCATGCATGACTTTTTAATTAATAAAGGCCATTTAATGAAAACTAATATCTAAAAATAAGTCAAGAATAAAAATGAGTTGGTTTCATTTCAATTAAACCAGTTTTCTGAGTGTGGAAAGATATTCTACTTTTATCTTTCATTAAACTTCTTTACATTTTCTAATATTTTATAAATCCTAATTCCAAAATAATTTCTACAAAGTACAGAATGGTTATCAAAGACTGGTATACACCACTGAAGCTGTCATATCTTTCAAGTTCTGTAGAACATGGTCTTCGTTTTTTTTTTTTAACAAAGTGTATTGTCTGTTTTCATGCTGCTGATAAAGACATACCTGAGACTGGGAAGAAAAAATGGTTTAATTGGACTTATAATCCTTCATGGCTGGGAAGGCCTCAGAATCATGGCAGGAAGTGAAAGGCACTTCTTCCAGGGAGGTGGCAAGAGAAAATGAGGAAGAAGCAAAAGCAGAAACCCGTGACAAATCCATAAGATTTCATGAGACTTATTCACTATCAAGAGAATAACATGGGAAAGACTGGCCCCCATGATTCAATTACCTCCCTACTCCCACAACACATGGAAATTCTGGGATATACAATTTAAGTTGAGATTTGAATGGGGACACAGCCAAACCATATCACAAAGTGATGCCATTGTCCTAATATGAACTTCAACTGCAATTAGTAAATTCATTCCCATATTGAACAAAGGTGCTCAAAACACAAAATCTAAAAAGTTAAGTAATTCTTTAATGCTAGCTTTGGAACAAAAGAATTATATTCTTACTCAGATTTTTTTTTTTAACCTCTGTTACATGTATTAGTCCATTTTCATGATGCTGATAAAGACATACCCTTGACTGGGCAATTTATAAAAGAGATTTATTGGACTTACAATTCCACATGCCTGGGGAGGTCTCACAATGATGATGGAAGGCAAAGAGGAGAAAGTCACATATTACATGAAAGGCAGCAAGCAAAGAGAGAGCTTGTGTAGGGAAACTCCCATTTTTAAAGCCATGAGATCCCATGAGACCCAATCACTATCAGGAGAAAATCACGGGAAAGACCTGATTCCATGATTGAATCATCTCGCGCCATGTCCCTCCCATAACACGTGGGAACTATGGGAGCTACAAGGTGAGATTTGGGTGGAGACACAGAGCCAAATGATATCAATATAGAACTGGGGACTAGAGCACTCTTCCTCTTCCCCATATAGGAATGAAACTCCAAACTTCTTTTGGCTGTGTCTATGGAGACTAATACATTTGGCAGATGAAGATCAGTACAGATAATTGCCTTTTTAATTATTTTCTGAAGGATTTTATTTCCTTCTTTCAAGGGGAGTTATTTCATGACATACATAGAATAAGACTAGAAGAAAATGTAGCCAGTGTTATTTGTGTGGTTTCTCTTCTTAGGAAAACCACTCTGTATTAGTTTTTTTGGGTGCTGCCTAAGATGCACATAGAAAAAATGATCCTCAATTCTAACTTACAGTTTGGGAGACAATAATCTAAACTCAAGGGGCCAGTGAATGATTCAGGGATAATTCTTTCTTGCTTTTTGCAGCTTCTCGTAGTTTTTGGTGTGTCTTGGCTTGTGGCAGCATCACTCCAGTTTCTGCCCTTTATCTTTACATGCCCTTCTTCCGTGTGTCTCAAATCTCTTTCTCCATTCTCTCATAAAGATGAAATTGACTGAACTTAAGTCTATCCTAAATTCAGGATGATCTCATTTTAAGATCTTGAATATGACATCTGCAAAGACCCTATTTCCAAATAAGGCCAAATTATAGGTGCCAGAGATTAGGACTTGGACTTACCTTTTGGAAGGAATACAATTCAACTACAGCATAACACAGGCCCTGGGACCAGGTGTGTTTTATTTCACATACTGTAGCCCCATGTGGACAGATGTTTTAAGCCTGGGTTATTTAAAGTAGTCCATCTCTTCAATCTCAGTAATAGGTTTAGAATGGGTTGATAATTCTAACTGGGTCAATCTGGTCTTTCCTAGAGTTTTAAGAATTTCCTGCTATGCTGATTGTAAAGGGTTTTTTTTTTTTTTTCCCTCTCTTATTGAAAATTAATAGTCTCAAGTAAGTAAGAGTTGTTTGAGGCCATTGTACCCAAGCACTCTGAGGAAGCCACTTATGTTCCAAGACAATGAGGTCAACATACAAAAAGCACAGCTTTGACAGTGGGAGGCTCCATCCCTAGGAGGGAGAAGGGAAGGAAAAAATGGATGTTGAGAGGGAAAAACAGTGAGAGAGAGAAGGAGAAGAGAGTAGAGACAGGAGGAAAAGAGGGGATGAGTGATAGAGGAGGAAAGGGGAAGTGAAAGGAGACATATATTAACATAACATAACTCATCAGATCCAGCTAAGCCTGTAGGTCAGCCACCCCTGGAATTTGTGACTGTGTAAACAATTTATTATTTTTTGCTTCAATTTGTGAAGTGCTTCTGGTATTT
Organism: Alouatta palliata; assembly: GCA_004027835.1. Classification (NCBI taxonomy): domain Eukaryota; kingdom Metazoa; phylum Chordata; class Mammalia; order Primates; family Atelidae; genus Alouatta; species Alouatta palliata. The sequence continues at coordinate 25,750 of PVKV010015866.1, forward strand.
GCGACCAAGGGAATTCTGGCAAATATTGAATTTTTGGTAAAAATCTCATAAAAAGACTTTTTGTAGAAGATAATTCTTTTAAATATTGTGTAAATTGTAAGCTCCAGGTTTCATACCTTTGTATGAGCATTCATATGAGTTTTTTGACAGTAAAAATGATAACAAAATAACTGTCTTTAAAAAATGGAAAATTCCATGTGGAGTCAGATCAACTTTCTATTTCAATGACCTGTGGTAATGAATGAGCATTTACGGTATTATTAGTTAATTGTACTCTATATTTGCAACTCTGAAATGAGTATGACACAATATGATTGGTGGAAACGATAAGAACTTTGCCTTTGTACAGATGATGAAACAGATGCTCAAGGGGCTTTGCAGATATTCAGTTGCAGTGTAAGTCAATTAATCTAAACCTGTTGAGGGACATTCCAATGAACTGTCTGTCATATCATACTGTTCTAAAATATCCTTAACTTCCTTATGAGAGTCATTAAGAAAGTCTCAATTTTATTTGTTTGTTTATTTTTAACTTTTAAGCATAGGAGGTACAAGTACAGGTTTGTTATATAGGTAAATTTGTGTCATGGGGGTTTGTTGTATAGATCATTTCATCACCTTGGTATTAAGCCTTGTACCCATTTGACTCAGCAATCCCAATACTGGCATATACTCAAAGGAATCTAAATCATTCTATTATAAAGACACATGCACATGTATGTTCATTGCAGCACTATTCACAATAGCAAAGACACGGAATCAACCTAAATGCCCAACAATGATAGACTAGATAAAGAAAATACGGCATATGTACACCATGGAATACTATGCAGGCATAACATAAAAATGAATGAGATTATGTTCTTTGCAGGGACACGGATGGAGCTGGAGGCCATCATGCTTAGCAAACTAACAAATGAACAGAAGCCCAAAAACCATATGTTTTCACTTACAAATGGGAGTGAAATGATGAGAGACACATAGAGGGGAACAACACACACTACAGCCTTTTGGAGGATGGAGGGTAGGAGGAGAGAGGGGATCAGGAGAAATAACTAATGGGTACTAGGCTTAATACCTAGGTGATGAAATAACCTGTACAGCAAACCATCATGACGCAAGTTTACCTGTGTAACAAACCAATTTTAAATTTATCTGAACAAGTTTAGTATTTTTTTGCAGATATAACCAGTATAGCTTTTGTTATGATATTTTCATAATTATGACCTATTTAATAAATATATTTTATCTTTTCAAACAATATTTTCTTGCAAGTTGCAAAATGTGTCTAGTATTTGAGACTTTAGTGCATATTCTGAACGTTCTGTGGTAATTTTTTTAGGTATCAGTCTATGTCCCAGGCTATTGTCTCCCAAATACTCTTTATTTCTGGGTAGTGTACCAAGCATCATGCACTACAAAATTTTAGTCCTTTACTGAACACCCATTTTGTGCCAGACACCACTGGGCATTTTCACATTTATTTTCTCATTGAATTAATTTAATATTTAGACATACATCTATGAAGTAGCCATTTAGGATAGGAAGACAGAAGTTTAGTCATGAGTGGATAAATGGCACGGTCAATTTTTGGCCAGATTACTTTTGATTACATGTTCCGAGCATTTTCCACTACAGTTCTAAAACCTTATTATTCACTAATTCTGAATTAAAGCTGTGAACCTACTAAAGAACAGTAAAAAGTCAGATAAATACTACATAGAGTAAACCTTTATCCCCACTGGTAGAAATGCTTTCTTCCTCTTTTTGGTTTAAACAAAATTTAACTTTTCACTTACAGTATGTATCACTTTATACCATTCCACTATAGACATTGCCTGCATGCCTCCTGTCTTTTATTACATGAAGTACTGAAGACTCCTTGAAGGTAAGGTCTGTATGTAATTGATATTTGTAACCTCTCACAGTGTGTAGTCCATTGCTTGTTCCAGTGGGAACTAACTAGACATTCATTGCATATATTGGGAAAAGATGGGATTAACAAAACTAATCTCTTAATCTCTGTGTTCCACATTCTGTGCTATATACTTTCCATAAATTGCACCATTTATTTATTTATTTTCTATTTTCCTCAGATTACCTTAATGGAATGTAAGTATCCTAAAAGCTAGATAAATGTCTGCCTTGCTGCTAGTTGCATCTCTCCTTCCCAGATCTCTGGTAATCACAAGCCCTGCATAGGTATCTACTGAATGAATGAAAGAAAGTATAATAGCTTAGAGTGACTGTGGATTGGCAGGACCCACAAGAATGGAAATTAAACTCAGATGTTACTGATTAAATATTTGAAGGTGGTTGGCTGGAGCACAAAGTGCATTAAGGATGTCAGGATGTAAAGTAGGACGTTTTGATATAGCCATTTTTAGACTGCAGTTTTTTCTGATGCATTTGCAACAGAATGGTTCTGGCAAAATGTACGTGACTGTGGCAAGAATGTTACATGGCAAATATACATAGTCTTTTCTTCCCTTATGCTGGCAAAAGAAGAACCTACATTTTGATGTTTTACATTCTATCCTTTGTTGTGCTGATCAGCCAGTGGGAGTTTTCTAGCATTAGGGAGCTTTCTTCATTGTCTCTGTCCCCAGTAGAGAATAATTGGAGTGAAGTAAGAAGAGCTGTGATTTATTTACATTAGAAAGGTGTTGCAGTAACTCATAAAAGAAAATAATTTATCAGGAAGGTAAGGAGTGGTAGAAAGGGAGTTAATGTTCACAGACAGAAAAAAGGAGTAGCAGCCTTCAGGCAAAGAAGGGTTTTGAGGAGTTGGATGGATAAAAAGTATTGAGTGGGACTTTTGGAGTGTCCCACTCAAATTTGTGTGATGTGCTTCTCCTATTTGACCATCTTTCCAAGGTACTCCAGTAAAGAATTGTATGATTTTTCAAGGCTACTGGAGTTGGATTTTTGTTTCTTACTTTTTGACCTCTCACTTAAAAACTTCATTTCCAAATATGAATAAGTAGACTGAAAATAGACCTAATGATGGTACTTTTCCTACCTGTATATATGGGAAACTGTTTCTGGTAAGATTCCTGATTCTGCCAGCACTATTTTACTGAGAATATTTATTTAAAAAGGAGAATTTATGGGAAATAGAGCAGAGAGTTAGGACATAATATGATTACCTATCTCAGCCTCAAATTGCACAGAAATTTCTCGATAATGTTTTTATTATTTCTTTTAATAACCAATGGCATAAATATGTTTCATTTTATTTTGTCAGACATTTTTATAATAGTAAAAAAGCATTTAGTGCGGCAGGAACAGAGGTCAGGAAGGAAGTCATCATCAGGGATACATGTTGCAGTATGACTTACTAACAAAAATAAACATATCATGTAGCTCAAATAAATAAATATAAGTACGTTTCCAAGCTCTAGAGCCTCTAGGACCGTTAAAGATTACTGACTTTACACATAAATGTCTCATAGGAGAGGCAGTTGGCAGTGTTTCTTCAACTTGGGGTACTTGTGGTCTCTGCATATACTGGACTATGAAATGCAAATAATTTTGAGAGTACAGATACTGAAGTTAGAAAGAATACTAAAATAATCCAAATAAGCTAGATGGGAGATAATAATATCCTGCCTTAAAAGCAGGGGAATGATAGTTTAGGAAAAAAATTCTCAATGCTGTAGTATGTAAGAAATGTTTAAAAGATTTAGTATAAAATAGACATTCTTGAGATATTAATTATCCCCTGTACAGATCTATAATCTGCATCCCTAGTACTGTATTAGCCTATATTTCTAAGTATAATTGAATATTTTCATCTTTAATTAAATGTGACATGTGTCAAACTAATTACAGCTTGCTCTACCTATTCTCTTTTCTGTTGGTTTCATGCCTCAATCTCTCAAGCTCTAAATAAGTATTCAACTTTTAAATATTTTTGAAATATACATTTTTATTAACTGTAGTCATTTCACTGCACAATAGATCTCAAGACTTATTCTTCCCGTCTATCTGAAACTTTGGAGCCCTTGACCAACGAGTCCCCATTCCCCCGCCTCACCCTAGGCTCTTGTAACCATAATTCTGTTCTCTGCTTCTATGAATTTAACTTTTTAAGGTTCTACAAATAAGTGAGATCATGCAGCATTTTATTTTCTGGGCCTAGCTTACTTCATTTAGCCTAATATCCTCCAGGTTTATCTACTGAACTAAAAAGTCCTTCTCTATAAAGATTGAATTTTATTCCGTTGTGTATATATGCCACCTTTTCTTTATCTGTTTATGCATTGATGGTCACAGGTTGATTCCAGTGCTGGGCTATTGTGAATAATACTGCAATATGCATGAGAATACAGATATTCGCCAGCATATTGATTTCAACTTCTTTGGCTATATGCCCAGAAATGGGATTACTTGATCAGATGGTAGTTATATTTTTAGGTTTTTGAGGAACCTCCATATCATCTTCCATTATGGCTGTAATAATTTACATTCCCACCAACAGTGGACAAGAACTCCCTTTGTTTTTGCACCCTTACCAACACTTATTATCTTACATCTTTTTGATAACAGCCGTTCTACTAGGTTTGAGGTGGTGCCTTATTGTGATTATAATTTGCATTTCCTCAGCAATTAATGATGCTGAATGTTTTTTCGAGGACCTATTGGCCATTTGTGTGTTTTCTTTTTTTTTTTTTTGAGACGGAGTTTCGCTCTTGTTACCCAGGCTGGAGTGCAATGGCGCGATCTCCGCTCACCGCCACCTCCGCCTCCTGGGTTCAAGCAATTCTCCTGCCTCAGCCTCCCGAGGAGCTGGGACTACAGGCACGTGCCACCATGCCCAGCTAATTTTTGTATTTTTAGTAGAGACGGGGTTTCACCACGTTGACCAGGATGGTCTCGACCTCTTGACCTCGTGATCCACCCGCCTCGGCCTCCCAAAGTGCTGGGATTACAGGCGTGAGTGTGTGTTTTCTTTTGAGAGATGTCTGTTCAAGTCTTTTGCCCACTTTTAGTTGAGATATTTATGTTTTTGCTATTGAGTTGTCTGAGTTCCTTATGAATTTTGAATCTGGACTCCTTATCAGATGTATAGTTTGCAGATATTTTCTTCCATTCTATAGGTTTTCTCTTTACTTTATTAATGTTTCATTTGCTATGCAGAAGCCTTTTACTGTGATGCCATCTTATTTGTCTATTTTTGCTTTTGCTGCCTGTGCTCTGAGGGTCTTATACAAAAAAATTTTACTTCCTCACACCAGACTTCCCACTCATCCAGCCAGATTCATCTTTGATTCTTCTTTATAACTACCGGAAAATTTACCAAAAACTTGTCACTTTTATCTTATAGTTAGGTTGCTAATGTCTTTCTACATCTCCTTTTCCTCCGACTTCTTTTAGTATTCTATTTCCAACATTATTTTCTTAAGAACAAGTCTAACGGGGTCACATACACATTGTGCTAGCAATACTGTAATAGTTCCTGGCTGCCTAAAGGATGGAGTCATTCTTCTAAGTGAGGGCTCATGTGGCTTTGCGTAGACTCCAATCTTGCCATGTCTTCCTCATCTGAGCCGAGGCAGTTCCCTGATAGGACCCAGGAGTTAGGTCTCTGCATTCTCTCTGCATGTTGTCTCCTCTACCCAGAGTGTTCCTTCTCCTTTTCTCTATGTGATGAAGGCTCACTCATTATTTAAAATTGTTTGCCTACTTTCTGAAATCAGTTATGAAGATATTATATACAGCTGCCATCATCTCTGACATACTTTAATGTCATCATTTAAATAAAGAAAAACAAGATAGTTCTATCTCTGTATTCTCAAGTTCAGTTTCCTTTTCATAAGTAAGCATTTTCTCCAATTTTCTGGTGAATTTATTGACCTGGAACTTTCCCAAGACTTTCTAAAACCTGACATAAATTATTCCCATTGGTTCCTTTGTTGTCCCTCATTCATCAAAATATAAGTATCATTCAGTTAAATTTAATTTCATTCTTTGACCCATTTTACCTTTTTAAAAACAACTTAAGACTACTTATTTTGTTACTAATATCTACCATATAATTTGCTAATTTCTAACTCTGAAGCATCAGCTCAATTCCAAGGTCACTTTCCAAGTCTTTTTGAAAAACAAGATGGCAATGAGCCAATGATTTGGTGCTGTCTCCAATTCTAATGAAAGATTAAACATTTAGGGAGCATGCCAGTGTCCTCTGACTGCTTTATAAACATTTGGTTGGATGCCATCTGTTCTTGGTGATTTATTCATGTTTTGTTTGTCAACTTGTTCTCAAATATATTCTCCATTTATTTATTTATTGATCAATTCCATTGGCTTATGCTCTATGAAAGACAATAATGTATTAAACAGTTAAACTGTGCCTAGCATAGTGCTGCCTAACGTGGAAAAATACAAAACTTTGAGACCTGCATCTGTTCTCAGTAGCTCATCTTTAGTTAAGAAAATAAAAACAAAAATATGGGAAGCATATAACTAAAATGACCCAGACACTGTGAACTGCAGATACAAAATACATTAAGCTTTAGATTTCAATGTCTGATCAGATCTTTCTTGCAGCCCTCTCCACTTTCTTGCCAAACCCTTCCATTTTCTGTAGAATTTCTAATAGGTTGTTCTCATGTGCTTCAGAAAATTATACTTATTTTTTTTGTGTTAGCATCTCATGGGCATTTATTACTCAAAAATCTTTTGAAAAATATCTCCCTATGGCCACTGCAGTCCATGGATTGTCTAGTCTGGTCTTGAGGTACTTGTCTCTGTCCATCGTGGTTGGCACTGCTGATGCTTCTGGTCTGCTTCACACTCTGGCCTGACTCTGCTACTTCATTTGATAAAGAAATGGGAAGAGCTTAGTTCTTCCTACCGCTGCGTCTCTTGAATTTCGAAGTGTGGCTGACTGCACATCTAGTCTCTGACTGTCCCTTTTCAAAACGCTCCCTCATCTTCTTTGCACCTTTTATAGAATTTGAGATGACTGCAGAATGGACTTTATTAGCATTTTCTGCTTCCCCACCTTGATTTCTTCTGCTTCTAGTGATTGTGAACCACCCTTTTCCTTCTTGCTTTAATCCAAAATAAAAGTTCGCATTCATACAGACTCATTTAAAAAAATTACTAGGAAATATCACTGACCCTACATGTCCGATCTTCATTTGCTGCTGAAGGAACCCACAGTGCATTCAATCCTGACAAAAATCCTACAAGGTAGGCACTATTGTTCAGGTTTTATAGTAGAATATACGAAATACAGAGAAAACTGAAGCTCAAGGGCACACAACTAGTAAGTTCATTATTAGAAAGGGTTAGCAGCCCATTCCATGAGTGGAGAACTTCAACAATTTGGTTGCTTTGATTTTCATTATTTTTTACTACTAAAAATTATAAAAGCCATATTTTGATTACAGAGAAACCAACAAAGTAAATTTAAGACGTGATGGGAGCTTACACTAAATTCACAGAGCCTAATTGTTTCCTCTCTCAAAATTGTTTTTTTTTTTTAACTCTAATATAGCCCTGTAAGCCAAATTTGAAATAAATAAACAATAAGGCCACTGCTCAAATCAGACATCATCTGCCTCAGAACTTGTCATGTCTCAGTTTCTGATTGGCAAGTAAATCACAGCCAAGTATTTATTAGACTGTTAGGCCTCCTTCCAGTGCAGTCCTCAATTATCTCTGTTATTGTACAGCAATGAACATTTGCTTGATGAAGTAGGGCTGATTTGCTTATTGTATGTCGCTACATTCTCCTTAATCTCTCTAATTCTGCAATTTGTACTGGTTTTCTAGTTGTTAGTGTGAATTCATGAGAGCATGCTTTATTATTAGTGCTGCCTCCTACCAGTATCTAAGCCTTTGGAATACGGAGAAAATGTGACAAATCTGTTTTGCAGGCTGAGTATGGATGGCTGCACTACAGCAAACAGATGGGGAAGAGTGCTGATGTTTTAACTGGTAGCACAAAATGGTGAATAGGAATTCATTAACATTCTTAGACATTCCTGTGTCTTAAAGGTAGCTTAAAAATGTATTTCCACATGTTTATGGGGTATCACTTCTTCATTTTCTTCCTTCAACCTTTTGGTAGTATATTCCATAGTGATGCTAGACCCAGGCTCAATTACATCATAGGGCTGTAATTAGAGATTCAATTGAAGGTCCTAACAAAGAGCTCTAAATTTGAGTCAACATATTAACTCTCCAGCTTATAATTAAACCTTTAATAAACATTTTTATTATGTCTCTTCAGAAAATCTCATATTTCTAGACTGTGGGGAAAATTTGTCTTTTCCATTCATTGGATTTCCCTAAGGAATTTTCATGTAGTACATGTCTAAGGGCAAATTGGATAGGGCTCCTGACTTCCCTTAAACGTTAAGGAAAAAATGAAACACTAAGAAAATTCAGAGTTTTTCTAATCAATTCTCTTCTTCAAAGTAGTATCCTGTTTCCTCAAAACTGTAGAACTCTTGCTTTAAGGCTTGAAAAACATAAATTTGCCCCAGGGTTTGGGGATTCACACATAGCATGCCATGCTGTAGCATATATACAATATCCAAATGGCAACTTACTGGCAGTAACTTTTTTGAAATGCAATTAAAAGGTTTTGTTAAATGGATTTTTAGAAGAGGAGTAATTGAGAAAATGAAATTTTTTTAGAGGAAGATGATAATAATCAAAACATATATTTTTTTTTCACAGGGAAAATGCCTTTCTGTTTAATGTCTGTGAAAATTAGAGCCCCATTCTTTCTAGGTAAATATCCTAAAGCAAAACAAACATACACTCTTTAATTTATGTACCTTATATATTTTGTATTTTGGTAGCTGATCATGCATGGTCTTGTGTCTTTCTTTGGTATTGACTAGTATGCTGGTACTGTATTACCTAAAGGGACTATGCTGTAAAGCAGATCCACAATAAGTCAGTTTTATGATAAAGAAAACAAATTACAAATTTATTGAAGTGGTAAATAGAAGATGTCAATGGGATATGACCAATTCCCCATTTCTGATCAAGTCTTATGATAATATTGTGCAAAAATGCCCTGGTAGGCAAAGTGCATGAATAATTATGCTTTATGGCTACAATTATTTCCCAGTTGATTATTCATTACTCATAGTGTGATCCGTGAGTGAAATTTACATTCTCTTTCTATAGTTTAATGTGACTATCAATTTAGTGTTATAAATTTCTGCCGGATGTAGAGTAATCATGCCTCATTTCCAATATCGAATTGCCTTTAAATGAGTGATCATATGTCTTTACCAAGCCAATTTCTATTAATTACTAATATTTCCAAGCTTATATAGTACCATAAATCTGACTCATTAAATGAGAAATTATGGCTAGTTCTGACTCATTAAATGAAAATTAATGACTAAATCTAACTCAATTCATGATAGTATTTTTCTAAATTCCATGTTCGCCCTAATGTCTGTGAAACCAGATGTATTTATGTGCTTACTTCACATTTGTGTTTTAGCCTTTATAATAATTTATTCTCTCCCCAAACTGTTCTATACTTGTACCTTGGCTTCTTCCAAAAGGTTTTAAGGCAGGTTTCTACATTGTTCAGTATGGATTGAATGTCTTTCTCAAATTACTTTTCGAATCTATTTTCCTAGGAAAATCTCAACATTTTGATCTTTATTTTCTCTTCAAAATACTTTGAATCAATTTTATTGTTTGTTTTTAATACCACAATTTGGTTGTTTTTAATACCACAATCTGTTCACATGCTTGTCCAAAAATATTTTAAAAATGATTATATAAGACATTCAGGATGAACAGGGAATAATTTTGGTTATGTACCTTTTTCTTTATTTTTTTGCTATTTTAAATAAATAATTCTGTATATCTTTATTCATATCTGAATCTATGTCCTGTATTTATATCCTTACACATATCTTTTTAGGCATTTTTCTGCTTCTTTCCTTGGGATAAATCTTTAGAAATTGTATTGCCAAGAAAAAGTTCCTAAGAAGGCAATTTCTATCTTTGTTAAATTTGCTAGTTGAAAAATATTCTGTGTGTGTGTGATTTGATAGAATTGTTTTTTACATCTTTACTAACCACCAATACCTCTTCATTTAATGAGTTGTCTGTTTATTGCCCTTTGTTCCTGTGCGTATTGGAGTTTTTAATCTTTTAGATTTGTAGAAAACATTAATAAATTTGGGGCATTAATCACCTTATACATACTCTGGTTTGTTATTTGTCCTTTTATAATGCCTTTCATACACAAATTTTATTTGGTGAAATTTATAAATCTTTCTTTACAGTTTTTTTCTTTTAAATGAATAACTTACTTAGCAATGTCATCCTAATATTTACCCATATCTTCTTTCAGATTTTTTTTCACTTTTTTTCTACTTATCACTTTAAAAATGTGTAGTTTGTTTAGTTTATCCAACTAGTTATTGTAGATCTGCTTTACAATATAGTACCTATACAGTACCGTGCATGTCAACATTTATTAACAGCAGAGGGCATGTGTCTTTGTCCATTTGTGCTGCTATAACAAAATGCCTGAGACTGGGTAACTTATAAGCAATAGAAATTTGTTTCTTACAGTTCTGGAAACTGAGAAATTCAAGGTCAAGGCATCAGTGGGTTTGGTGTCTGGTAAGGATGTGATCTCTGCTTCCAAGATGGCAGCTTGTTGCTGCCTACTCCATAGGGGACTAACACTGTGTCCTTATGTGACAGAACACGGAACGCTATAAAGGCCTACCTAATTCCCTCTTGCTCTTTTATGAGGTTACTAATCCCATCAATGAAGGCAGAGCCCTCATAGCCTATTTACTTCCTAATCGCCCCACCTGTTAATACTGTTGCACTGGGGAATAAGTTTCAACATGTATTTGGGGGAGTACACAAACATTGAAACCACAGCATGATGTTAAGTGTTCCTTTCACACTCCCCCAAACAAAAACATCACAAAAGCCATACAAACAGAAGAAACAAAAAGACATAAGAAAAGTTTGGGAGGTATGAGATATGTCTTTTACCTTGAATGTGGTGATGATATCATAGGTGTTTATATACGTCCAAACTCATCAAATTGTACACTTTAAATATGTGGAGTTCTTAGTATAACAATTATACATCAATAAAGCTGTTAAAAACAAATTATCTATTTTACCTATCCTCTTTCTTTCACCATTGACCATCCCCTCCCCCTGCTGGTTAGTATGCAAGTCGATTTGCCTTTTAGAAAGCTTGATTAATTTTACACTCTTGTTTATAATACTCATTCTTCTCCTTTTCTGTCACTAGCAGCTTTATTGCTGTGACTCCAGCTTGTCCCCAGAACAAATCAGAGGTGCTGCAATGTGGTAGGGAGAATGGTGGCCTACAAAAGATGCACAGGTATATTGGTTCATTCACACATTGCTACAAAGAGCTACCAGAGACTGGGTAATTTATAAAGAAAAGAGGTTTAATCAACTCACAGTTCCACAGGCTATACAGGAAACATGTCTGAGAGGCCTCAGGAAACTGACTATTATGGCAAAGGGGAAGCAGGTATGTCCTACATGTCTGGAGTAGGAGGAAGAGAGTGAAGGGAGAGGTGCTACATACCTTTAACCAACCAGATCTCCTGAGAACTCTATCACAAGACAGCACTAAGGAGATGGTGCTAAACCATACGAAACCACCCTGGTCTAATCATCTCACACCAGGCCCCCCGCCTCCAACATGGGGGATTGCAATTCAACATGAGATTTAGGTGGGGACACAGAGCTAAATTATATTAACATGCCTTCATCTCTGGAGCACATAAACATGTTCCATTACATGGCCAAAGGAACTTAGAAAGGGGAATTGAGGTCATGGGCTTTAAAATATGGAGATTCTCTTGTATTATCTGGGATGGCCCAAGGTAATCACATTAAAAGTATATGAGGAGGGCAGAAGCGTTGATGAGAGAGATGTGACAGAGAACAGACAAGAGACATTTGAGACAAGAGAGGAATTTGACCCCCACCATTGCTCATTTTGATGGCGAAAGAAGGAAGCCGTGAGAAAAGGATGTGGTTGGTCTTCAGAAGTTGGGAATGGCCCTGAGTGAGCAGCCAACAAGAAAACAGGGATCTCAGTCTGACAACCATAAGGAACTGAGTTTTGCCAAGAATTAGCATGAGCAAGAAAATAGATTCTCTCCAAGAAGCAGGAAGGAATGCAGCCCTGGCAACCTTTGGCTTTAGCCTGATGAGACCCGCCCTAGACTTCTAACCCACAGAACTGTAAAATAATGCATTTGTGTTGTTTGAGCTACCAAATTTGTGGTAATTTATTACAGGGGCAACAACATTAGGAAACTAACACGCAAGACCTACTAGATATTGGTATTAGACATATTTGGTTTAAATTCTCACTTAGTCCCGTAATAGCTGAGGAACCATAGAGCTTTATTTACCACATGCCTTACAGGACTATTGTGAGCCACAGAGTAGTTATGATAATGATAGTGATAACGATAACAATACTAATACTAATTATATTTTAACAATATGAAAATACATATACATATTTTAAAATAGTGATTGTAGGTGACACTTATTGAATATTTATATGCCAGCTCATTTTAAGTACTTAAATGTATATTTTTTAATTCTTGTAATAAATCCCTATTAGATGGTATTATAATTCTCTCATATATATATATATGAGCTGTAGCATGATGATTAATATTGAAATAACAACAATGGCAACAGTGATAATAGAGTGACTGTAGCAAGGTGGTTAAGCCTGCAGGCTGTGGGTCACACTGCCTATTTATATCCTAGCCCCAATGCTCTCCTCTCTATCTCTCTCTCTCTCTCTCTCTCTCTCTCTCTCTCTATATATATATATATATATATGTGTGTGTGTGTGTGTGTATAAAACAGTATTAGGCAGTTCTTGCATTGCTATGTGGAAATACCTGAGACTGGGTAATTTATAATGAAATAGGCTTAATTGGCTTATGGTTAATAGGCTGTACAGATACCATGGCAGCATCTGCTTCTGCAGAGGCCTCAGGAAGCTTCCAGTCATATTGGAAGCCAAAGTGGGAACAGGCATATCACATGACAAGAATATGAGCAAGGAAAAGAGTTTGGGGAGAGGTGACACACCAGATCTCATGAGAAGTCAGAGTGAGAGCTCATTTATCATCAAGGGGATAGCCCAACACACTGATGAGAAATCCACTCCCCTGATCCAAACACCTCCCACCAAGCTCCATCTCCAGCACTGGTATTATAATTCAACATGAGATTTGGGTGGAAACAAATATCCAAACTACATCGGATAGTTATTTATTACTTTTGTTTAAAAAAGGGGGCCGAGGAACACAGAGGGTAAGTAACTTGCCTAAGCTCATATAGTCAAAGAACTTCGGGGCCCTACCAAGTATAGTGGCTCAGGCCTGTAATCCCAGCACTTTGGGAGGCTGAGGCAGGCAAATCACTTGAGGTCAGAAGTTTGAGACCAGCCTGGCCATCATGGTAAAACCCCATTTCTACCCAAAATACAAAAATTAGCCAGGCATGTTGGTGTGCACCTGTAGTCCCAGCTACTTGGGAGGCTGAGGTGGGGGAATCACTTGAACAAGGGAGGTGGACGTTGCAGTGAGCCCAGATCATGCCACTGCACTCCAGCCTGGGAGACAGAGAGAGAGACTCCATCTCAAGAAAAAAAAAAAGGGCATTGGGCTAGCATATAAATAGGCATGTGATTGACAGGCTGAATCACCTTGCTATTATCATTGTTGCTGTTATTGTTATTTTAATATTAATCATTATGCTACAGTTGTTTTTGATTTTCTCATCCTAATATCAATAAAAAGCCACAGATGATAGAAAGGATAGTGGTGGGAATGACAGTACCTTTGCAAAAATTTTATCAGTGAAAGAGATCTGAACTAACTCATCATCTTGGCTTTCCCTTAATTATTCCTGGGCTATTGGGCCAAGCTAACTTGGGAAGACACTTAGGCTATAGTTTAAATGATAACAGGCCTCCTTTAAAAGTCGATCACTTCTATAAAGCCAATGGAGGTCATCAGGCTGGGGTTAGGGGTAGAGGAGCCTGCATCCTGCTAATGCAGACATAAATGATTGTCAGCTATTATTCCGGATGTTATAAGACTTGCAACTTCACCAATCACCCCTGCAAATAACACCACTGTTGTGGATGGGCCTTTTGAGGTATCTTTGCAGATTTTTTGCATGTCTGACACCAGTGGCTGCACCCACCTGGACTCACCAGCCCAGCACTTGCGACCCCATCTAGAAATGATTAAGCATGCAGGAAGACAGCTTTGAAATCCCAAGATTTCATCTCTACCCTAACCAGTCAGCAGCAAGTCTAGTCACCCCACCCCTTCCCCCAAAATGCCTTTGAAAAACCCCTAATCTAGAAACTTCAGATAAGATAATATGTGTACTAAGTCCGTCTCCCATATGGTGGGACTGGCCTTGTGGGAGAAAGAGTAAACTCTTTCTTTACTGCATTGCCATCTGCAAAGCCATGATCTTTCTCTACGCAGCAGGCTGTTAGAACCTCTTGGATGATTACAAGAAGACTTACATATGGAATTTTGACTGTAAATAAAGGTTCCTGTGGAGTTTACTCTGTGGTTTAATCAAGGGGCCAGTTGAGAGCCTTTAAACCTGATCTACAAGTTGGCAATTCATCCTGGAACCTGGAGACTTGCCTCAGTAATTACTAAATTGCTCTGTAAATTTGAATAGTGTATTTAACTTCCATGTTCTGGCTGCATAATTGATCTCCCTAGTCACACATGTTTTTGGTCACAAACTAAGTCAGAGAGATGGCTGTCAAAACTATGAAAATATAAGATATATCATTCAAATATGAGAATTTATATCAACCTAAAGACTTTCATTTTTAGGATTTTTTTAGAAAAGAACAGAACAATGTTGGATTTGTCACTTATATCCAGAGAGTTTGTATGTTTAGTTCATCAGTATTGTTGCTTTTATAACACATTTCCTCTGGTTTTCACAGTGTTTAGTCATGGGACTTGTGACTGATAAAGCAGAAATGTGTGAGGAATGAGAGAGTGAGAAGCAGTGACCAGCTGTTCAATATGATGATACCACTGAAAGGAATAAATCTATCTTCCTGTAGGAGACACAAAGTGCCTTGCTCTAAAGCAGTAATGTGTGCAGAGAGGAGATACTCAGAGTGTTATGGATACAATGACAAGGACAAGACTTAAAGCTGCAAGTGAATTCTGTTAGATAAGACTCCTCCCTGACCCACTCACTACGTAAAAGCTGTACCCGATTGCACTTCTGCATTCCATAGATGGTGCTTGCATATTTCCCTTGCTGATGAATGTAGCAATCACACTTTTCCCCCCAGTCTGAACAAAAAGAATAATTAAGAGCTCTTAACGGTTGTAAGAGAGGTTGGTAGGGTGGAAGTCTGAGGAGGATGTGGAGAATACTTTAATCAAACCTGGAAGTATGGCAAGCCTGGGACGAAGAAAACAATTTTATTCACCTCCAAGACCCCTCCACATCCTACTCAGTATGCATTCGGCTTTTCAATTAGCATTTAATTTCTTTGGCATACTATTTACTCTGCCCATGGTGTACGTGTATGGTACTCCGTTACTTTCAGTCATGGGTCTTGGGTAATTCAGCAAAAGCACAGCTTATCGATTTTAACATCCTCCTAATTAGCCTCCTGATTAAACTACCAACCCACTGGCCACCCAGAAGCCACCAGGGTATAACTAAAGAGCAGATTGGGTGGTGACTTTCCTTGTCTTACTCCAAAATCAAAGTCAAAGCCTCCTTATATCAGTCACTTTACTCTGAGAAGAAATTCACATTCCTTAATACAATCAAGAGTTTTTATTCCCAAAGCACTTCTGTCTCGTTAAGGTCTCCAGTTTCAGATTTTGCTGCAAAGAAAATCCAGTTTCTGTTTGCTCCGCTTTAAGTTTTTCCTCTAATTTACCCTCTGCATGTCACATGCTAGCCGTAATGAACTGGGTTCCAGTTACTAGTGGTTTCCACTTGCTTTTGCTCCCATGTGTTTACACCGTGACTTCTCTCCATTCTCATACCAACAAGTACTC
Organism: Alouatta palliata; assembly: GCA_004027835.1. Lineage (NCBI taxonomy): Eukaryota > Metazoa > Chordata > Mammalia > Primates > Atelidae > Alouatta > Alouatta palliata. Next base: position 41,856 of record PVKV010015866.1, read on the forward strand.
TCCTTTACCAGGAAATTGCTTTTTTATGCCCCAGTCCTCAGGTTAAACAAGAGGATGAATTTGTGCTTGGAATCTGTATTCCCATTGTGCCCCCAATCATCTTGTTTTTACACGTTGCCACAGTGAACAGTATTTGTCTGTTTTCTGCGTCTTTCAGTAGACTACAAGTTCCCTGAGAACTTGGTTTCTCTCCTATGCACCATTGTTTTTTTGTTTTGTTTAGTTTTTGGGTGGCGTCTCGCTCTGTCACCCAAGCTGGAGTGGAATGGCGCGATCTCAGCTCACTGCAACATCCACCTCCCGGGGTCAAGCTATTCTCCTGACTTAGCCTCCCGAGTAGCTAGGACTACAGGTGCACGCCACCATGCCCAGCTAATTTTTGTACTTTTTAGCAGAGATGGGGTTTCGCCATATTGGCCAGGATGGTCTCGATCTCTTGATCTCGTGATCCACCTGCCTCGCCTCTCAAAGTGCTGGGATTACAGGCTGAGCCACCGTGCCTGGCCTCTCGTGCACCATACTAGCTTCATCGTCCAGCACAATGCCTGGCAATGCGCATCTCTTGGTTAAAGCTTCATGTTAACTTGGTGTTCTTATTGCCCAGTGTTTCGCGGAAGGACTTGGGTTTGCTAGCTAAATATGAAACCACAAGGTAGGAAACCCTGTGTTATGATTTGTGAAGCTACAAGTTGCCTTGATACTGTATTATCAAATTATTAAAATTATGAATAACTTACTTTTTCTGCAGTCACTTTTCCTGTGTGTTATTTATGTGTCTACATTAGCAGAAACCTTATCACTTCCCAATATTGTAGCAACTGTTGCTGTCAAGTCACATAATTATTACTTTTCTTTGTTTCAGATAGGGTCTTGCTCTGTGGGCCAGGCTGGAATGCAGTGGCATAGTCATAATTAACTGTAGCCTCAGACTCCTAGGCTCAGGCAATCCTCCAACCTCAGCATCTCAAGTAGCTGGGGCAACAAGGGCATGCCATCATGCCATGCCAATTTATTAAAAATATTTTATAGGGTCTTGTCATGTTGCCGAAGCTGGTCTTAAACTCCTGGTCTCAAGGGATCCTCCTGCATTGCCTCCCAAAATCCTGGGTTTACAGGCATAAGCCACTGCACTTGGTTAATAGTTATTTTGATAAGGTAAATATACAATGTCTTCTACTTGAAAAGCAGAATGATTATCTTTTTATGTATGTATATATACACAGATGTGTGCATCTATGTTTGAATGTTTGTGATAATTTCACATGTATTATGTTATTTATTCTTTACAATACTATGTTGAAGTGGATAGTGCAATTTTTATTATCTCCATTTTATAGATGACACTTATCTATAAAGTATGTTTACTGTTCAGCATGTGTCACCAGCCAGTAATTAATACAGCAGGCATATCCGACTCACTACATAGAGTCTTAATTTATGAGGAGTTTCTTCTCAATTTTGGAGCGTTTGGGAAAGGCTCAAAGCCTAAAATAATCTGTACTGTAAACCTCATGAGAGCAAGGCCCATATCTATTTCCGACAGGACTGTGCTTTTCACCACTAGGCTTGACAGAGAATAGGTACTTAATAATTATTTGTTAAATCAGTGAATGTACCTATACTTGGAATTCGTTTCATTGCCTTCCAAGCTTTTTTATATTTGTAAATGGCACACAGAGAAGAGGTAGGATCCTCTATGCCATCTGATATAGATTAGGGTAGTGGAAAGAGACAGATTGAGTTCAATCCTCGCTCTGTTACTTATTCGCTGTGCACTCTTGGACCATTATTTAAATTCTAAATCTCAACTCTATCATCTGAAAGTTCCATCATCTGGCTAGAACATAAATACAATATTATTTGCTTCGTAGGGTTGTTTTGTGGGAAGTAAATGAAATAATGTATAAAAAGCATTTGACACAGGTCTAGCATTTAGTAGATGCTAGATAAATATTAGCAGTTATCTTCCTGCTGTGAGAGAGAAGTGTTAATTCATATCCATTTAGGTCAGCAAGCAATTCAATCATTAATTTTTTTTTCTAAACAGTTATTACATATTTATAATTCCAGGCAGCTTGATTTATATGTGCCCTGTTAGCTGCTTCTAAGCAGTTTCCAGCTTTTGCATACCCCTGGAGTTTATCTTATTCTGCTTTATAGGTTGAAAATAAATTTTGAAAATCATACCAATGTAACTCAACAATCTTTTACGCTGATGGATTTAGTTGTGAGTTTCAGCTAGGAAAAATAACAACAAGAGTAAAATGTTTTGTAAATCCATACCTGATTGGAGAGAGGATATTAGAAGTTAAGCTCTTGATTTTAATATATCTAGGCATTAAGCTACCTTTTGTAGTTTGCTTGGTATGCTAATCCACACAGAAAGCATTACAGAAATTTCAATTTCACGGAGCCCTCTCAAGTGATTCTTTTAACCATGTGAGTGCTGGACTGTGCAGCTTTTCATCCATTCTAACTGCTTAAGGATTCAGAAAACAACATCAGTTTTGCTTTTAAACAAAAAGTGTTTTAGGCATGAGGATTGTTTAGGGAATTAGAAAAGATAATGATACCTTTTTTGATTCCTTGTGTTGCTATATTAATTACATTAGTTCATTTTGATTCTTTCCTTCTTTATTATTTTTAAAAATAAGTTAAAAATATATTCTTATCTGTTTCTGCAACTGAAATTGCCGCTTGTTAAGTTTTAGGGGCTCTTTATTTTCTGGTGAAATATATGTGGATTTCTAAGCCATGCCAAAATCTATATAAACGGTTTCTGTACAGTCTTTTGCAATCAGACTATGGTTTGAATAGTGGCTCTGAGTTTTTAATCAGATTGTTTTAACTATTATGTTCCCCATTGGTCAAAAGCAGTGATTAATATCCACCAAACCAGTTTGTTGCGTAGGTAAAGTAATATACGTACATCTCTCTGAATGGAGTGGAAGCTTTACACGTATTAATTCCTTCTCTACCTCTCTCAAGTGTTCTCTAACTATCTATACGATGTTGATAATTTTATGTTTGGTAATAATATCATGTTGCATTTGTGTGCCACTTTTGAATTTTGCAAAGTACTCTCCTGTGCTGTCTTTTAACCTCATAACAAATCTGGGAGGTGGGTAGCACGGTGATTATCATTTCTGTTTGGGAGACTAAAAAGCTTATTCAATTGTAAACTTCTTACCTGTTGGGGACTTTTGCTCTTTTTTCTACATCTCAGGCTGAGCTTAACACAGAGCTTGGCATGCACTAAGGACCATGTATATACTTGTTGCACTGAACTGATGATAGCAAGAACAGAAATTTGTCCATGATCACACAGAGAGATATAATGTCAAGACCAGGATAGGGCTACTCTGACTTTCAGAGTTTTCCATTAGACAAGGGGTGAGCTTATATACATTTCCCGAAAGAGTCAATTCAGGGAAAATAAAAATGTTAATGTGCTACAATGTTTTCAACTAAAATGAAACTAGCTTTGTTGAGTCTTGAGGAAGAAAGTGCTATTTCTACTTAGATTATTTACTTCTGCAGTAGAAAAGTGCCAATGGGGAATACTGGCACTCTTATATTTCACCAGTAAAATGTTAATATCTGGGCATATTTGAGAAGGAACCACCCAGAGGCAGCTTTCCGATTGTTTATTCCGTATATTTGTAGAGCACTTTAGGGTTCACTAAGTGCTTTCACAAACATTATCTAATTACGTTCTTGAAACAATCCCAGAAAGAGGTTTTATTACCAACTACGCTTTGTAAGGGACACACTAAAGCTGGAGATGGAAAATGACTTGGCTACCATCACACAGCAAGTGTGCAATGAACAGGGCTATGAGCATGGCTTCCTCTGCTGTAAATAAGAAGCAGTTGCCCTCCTGGCATTGTTCTTCATACTAGGGATAGATATAAGATAGATCCCCCACTTAAAACCAGAGAAATCTGACTTTATCTCTTAACTCTCTCAATGTATGCTTATGTGCATTTTTTTTTAATCCAGCTGAGTACAGTACAGCTTGGAATGGGCCAGTATAAAAAGGATATTACATAATACCCTGAAGGTTTTCTGCCCCAAATGCTCTTCTTTGAATGAGATAGAAGTCTACAGTGAGAATTACACCGTGAGCTACAAGTTGATGCTGGGTGGTCGGTCTTCAGGCTGCCCTAAGTGATCTAGTTGGATGACCCACTCTACTAAGTCAGATTTTGTTCTAGTACGTAGAACACTGGGGACTCAGTAGGTTCTTTACTTGAAAATCTAAAAATTAAGGTTATGATGTTGTTAAAATTAAAATTGTAAAGTTGTACACAAATATAATGCTTTGGAAATTTTTCACTAACTATGCATTTAGTAATCTTTCCCACATTTATTCATGCAGTATTTTCATATACTAATTCTTTGATTTGGTTTACTTGCAACTTTGGCGATTGCAGTAAAACAAGTTTATTTAACCGTATTGCCCAAGGGTGGCAAGTGAATAGACCCCCCCCCCCCACCCCGCCAACCAATCCCCAGCTCTCTTCGGGGAGTTCTCCAAGCCTCTTTAAAGAGTGGAGGAAATCTGTGGAAATGTGCTAGGAATAAGGTGCATATCTGCATAAAGTGCCGAAGCTGGGAAGTATGAGGACGGAGTGAGAATGGCACAAGAGTGCTGCTTTCTGATGATGTAACTGTCTTTCCATGTGCAGCCTCACCCACTGGTCTGCTTCTGTATCTCTCTTCTAAAGTTTCTCATTTGCCATAGTTACATGAGGTAAGAATTAATTTTGAAGGCTTTAAATTAAAAAAAAAAACACTTTTTTAACTTACTTCTGCTTCCTCCATCATTTATATTTTATAGTTTACTTTTGTTGTAAGTGACTTTTTTTTTTTACCAAATTCCTTTATGATTGTAGAGTTGTCTACAATTGAAATATTCATAATATGTTTCGCAGGGAGAAAGAACCCTTAAGAAAAGTTCTGTTGGCTTCAAACAACATGCTACTTTTGAAGAAATCGAGACATGCTTTATATTTGATTTTCTGCTTTCTGACCCAATAGAAGTAATCACTGACTTGTTTTAGACATGGCTGTGTTTGCTAGCTGATTGATGAAGTTCACATTTAGTGGACTTGCTAGGTTTTTCTGTTTGTTCTTTGAGTAATGCTGCTGAAAGTGAAATTAGACCCTCCAGAGCAGGTGCTATTTCAGTGGGTGGGTGGATAGATTTAGTCTGTGGTATAGAGGTCACCTTAGACTTGGATACATATAATTTTTCCTTCTCATATTTTCTTAAATTTGCATTTATCGTAATAACCAAGTGAGTTAGAAGGAACACACCACACTTTGAGTTTTAAATTAAGAGTCCTTTATTAATTAGCCAGCGACCAAGAAATGGCTAGTGGTTAAAAATTTTTCGGCTCCGAGGTAGGGGATTGATGATCTTTTATACCATGATTTAGCTAGGGGAGGGGAGTACCTAGCTGAAGTGGAATTTTACAGAAGCAGAAAAGCAGGTTAGAGGAAGGGGCTGCAGGCACAGGTGGTTTTCACACAATTTAATAATTAAAGGGAAATGGGTGATTTGCTTTTTTTACACAATGATTAAAGGGAAACATTTTCTTACAATAGCAGCGGGGAGGTATGCCAAGCGGGATGTGGTGCAATGGTTACAAGTGTTAAGAACAGTAGCTTCAGTGCTTCTAAGTGCAGCATGACCCAGCCATGCACCCAAAGGGGCTGTGGTAAGGCAGGGGAAGCCAGGTTGGAGTTTACAACTAAGATGGAGTCAGTGATGCTAGCCCAGGGTAGGTTATTACATTCCTCACTTGTGTTTTTGGGGAGTCAAAGCATTGACTCCTCAGTTACAACAAGGGGCTTGTAGGTGCTACTGAGATACATGAATTTAACAGAATTTATGTGCTGCCTTATAAAAGTAAGGAGCAGTTTAATAGGCAGGGTCCAAAGATTAAGCCTAACAGGAAAAGGAGAAGAGGTCCCACTAGTCCAGTTACTAAGGTAATGAACCACGAGCTCCAGTTAAACATGCTTTGGAACCATGAGGCATTCTCTCATTCTTGTTGGTGTCTATCTAAATTGTCTTGGACTTTTTGGAGGGTATCTTTTATGACTCCAGAGTTTTTAGCAAAAAACAACATCTTTCTCCCAGTGCTGCACATAAACCTCCTTGGGAGAGGAATACTAGATCTAATCCTCAGAGATTTTGGAGAACTACCTCAGCTAAAGATTCTACTTGGGCATGTAACATCTTCAGCAGACGGGATGTTTCTTAAATCAGAATCTATTTGTTGAGTTAAGGATGTTAGTCCAGTTTCCCCCTGACCAGGGCTGCAGTGCCAATGGCTACGCTAAGACTGGTTAGGATGGGCACAATGAGAGGGACACCTGGACGAAACCTGGAGTATAGTCCCAGAGGAGCAAGGAGATGCCGTCCTTCCAGCCCGCTGTACACATAGACCTGGGGAAGCACAGGAACCAATACACATAGAACAGGTCCAAGTTCAGTCTCACTGATGCAGCAGATGAAGCCTGAGGTGCGGGCCATCCAAGTATTGTTGGGTGCCTGGTAGGAGACTGAAGTGTTTAAGGTTGTAAATAGACAGGTAACCTGAAAAGGAGAATTAGATAGTTTATACCCATTGTTGATTAGGCAGATGGTGTTTCCAGCAACGTCACCTAGTGTAAGGGAATGGGAGAGCATCCGACAAGTCAGAGGACCAGAGGTGAGAGGGGCCGCCAACTCTTACTCCAATATAGTATGGGAGTTTTACCTTTAGGCACAGCCAGCAATCCTGAGCCAATGGAGGCTGGGTGTTATTAAGAAGGAGATGCGCTCCATTTAGTATGGACATTAGGCTGGGTTGGAGATGCTCGCTTTGGAGCTGGGATGGGGGAGCTTGGACTGGTGATGGGGCCGTTGAACTAGCTGATTTGGGTGAACTGACCAAACTGACTTGATTAGAGTGTAGGTGAAACATGGGGTCACCCAGATCAGTCAGGGGACTGATTTGTTTAGGTGGGCAACAGGGGACTAGAAGCTTCTTTTGGATGGTGAACATGGATCCAAGGTCAAAACCTGTCATATACAAGCTAAATCCCCAGGACATTCCATAATACCAATGAACTAAATCAGGGCCATGGATGGTTAAGACAATAGGGTTGCAGTTCCCCTTATAACGCTGCCAAGGGCGACACCCATGGGTGATGGAGAGAGTGGAGGACGAGGTTGGTCCTCCAGGATAGGTTGCCAGGGTGACACAAGACCAGTAAGGGCAGAAGAATTCTTAACTTTGTCGGCATTCAACATCTTTATGGTTTCCGAGACACAGGTAGAAGTCAATTGACTGGAGCGTTTGTTCAGCCTCGCCTGATTCTCCACATCCAGTGTACCTGTATCCAAATCCTTCATCAAGGTTCAAGACCACTGAGGGGAAGGCAGAGCTTTTTCTCATGTGTTAAATCCCAACTTGGGGAGTAAGAATTTGGGAACAAAGTACACATATCAAATTTAAGAAGGACCTGGTTGGAAGTACCTTCTTCCCAGGAGGTAATTGCGAGCACGCACCCATTTTTGAAATCAGTGAGGAGAAAAGAGTAGATGGGGGCAGAGGGCATGGCTGGAGGAAACAGACAGATGGAGAAGAGGATAATAGGATTATCTGGGGGTTCTACCCAACCTTGGCGCAACTTTAAGGCACCTGAGCCAGGCTGTGAGACCCATGTTTCTTCTTGATGTTTACTGGCCTTCTTGATGAGGGAGTGGGGGATTCAAGCAGGAATGCCGTCAACCTTCAGGGCTGTCGGGGCAGTGAGGATGACGGTATGAGGCCCTTTCCAGGCAGGGGTGAGTCCTTTCTGGAACTTTCTGACAGACACCAGGTCACCATGTTGGAAGGGGTGGCAGGGCCCAGCCAGATCAGGAACTGGATTTGGGTGTACTCCCCGAACGAGTGGCTGGATGATGTCCTGAACCTGTCGGAGAGACTGCAAGTATTGTAAGAGATTTGCCTGGGATATTTCTGCCAAATGCGCATCCTTTAACCTGGATAGTATAGGAGGTGCCCTTCTATACATGATTTCTAAAGGAGAGAACCCAGCTTTATAGGGAATGCACCTTACTCTAAGGAAGGAGCATTGTGCAACCTTCACCGGTTTCCAAGATTAATTTTGTAAGAGTACTTTTTAAGGTACAATACATGCGTTTTACCTCTCTAGAGCTCTGGGGCCGATAGGCACAATGGAGCTTCTATTGAATGTTTAATGCCTTGCTGACTGATTGAGCTATGGACGAGGTGAAAGCTGGCCCATTATCAGACCCTATAGCAAATGGCAGCCCATGTCGAGGGATGATCTCATTGAGCAAGAATTTAACCACCATAGAGGCAGTCTCATTTCTGGTGGCAAATGCCTCAGTCCATCCAGAAAAAGTGTTCACCCTCACCAGGAGATACTTACGTCCCGCTCGGTGTGGCTTTATTTCTGTGAAGTTTGTTTCCCATCTTTCTCCTGGGCTGCATCCTTGAAGACGGTGGCCCAGTTTAGGTTTTGGGCCTTGTATGGCGTTTACCTGTGCACATGCCATGCATTGGGAGGCTGCAAGGTTAGTCAAGTATTGAAGGTGGGGTATTTTAAACCTGCTTCTTCTTTTTTTTTTTTTTTTAAAGAAGACATGACCATGATCATGAGGGCAGAAAATGATAGGCAGTCATTAATGAAAAGGGGCTAGAACATTCAAAATGTCAATGGAAAGCTGGAATGGAAGCAGTTTGATCTTCAAAACAGCAGCAAAAATCAGAAAGAGGAAACTATTGAAAAATAACGACAGGAAGGGAGAAGTGGCAAGTAATGTAGAGTGGTTGGAGAGAAACGGAAGGCAGAAACAAAGACAAAAGACGGTGCTATAAGAATCTAGCAAGAGGACAGGTGCAGTGGCTCATGTCTGTAATCCCAGCACTTTGGGAAGCCAAGGCAGGTGGATCACCTGAGGTCAGGAGTTCGAGACCACCCTGGCTAACATATAGTGAAACCCTGTCTCTACTAAAAAAATACAAAAATTAGCTGGGCATTGAAGTGGGAGCCTATAATCCCATTCTGGAACAAGTTGGGAAGCTGAGGCAGGAGAATTGCTTGAACCCGGGAGGCAGAGGTTGCAGTGAGCTGAGATCACACTACTGCACTCCAACCTGGGTGACACAGTGAGATTGTCTCTCATAAAAAAGAAAAAAGAATTAGCAAGAATATAATCATATTTATACATATATAAAAGTTAGGTGGGTGTGCATTTTTTTTAGGAAAGAAAAGAAAAAAGAGAGAAAGAAAGAAGGAAGAAAAAGAGAATGAAAGAAAGACAAAAAGAAGAAAAAGAGGGAGAGAGAATGGGAATCTTGCTCTATTGCCCAGGCTAGAACGCAGTCTAGAAATGGATATTAAAAAGCTCTTTTATACTAATAATTGAGTTATACAATGGAGACAGGAAGGAATAAGGGAGGAAAATAACAAACAAACAGCCAACCAATATTTCATTTAAACCTATGAAATGCTATGCAATTGCTGGGAGTGATTTACTCCCAACCATCTGGTCACTTTTAGGATAAATGTGATGTGTTACTGAAGAAAATGTATGTTTTGTCGCTTTGGAGTAGAGAGTTCTGTAAATATTTATTAAGTTTACTTATTCGAGGTCTAAGTTCAAGTCCAGGGTATCCTTGTTAACCTTCTGTCTCATTAATCTGTCCAATATTGACAATGTAATGTTAAAGTCTCCCACTATTATTGTGTGGGAGTCCATGTCTCTTTGTAAGTCACCAAGAAGTTGCCCTATGTATCTGGGTGCTCCTATATTGGGTGTGCATAGACTTAGGACTGTTAGCTCTTCCCGTTACATTGATCCCTCTACCATTATACAATGTCTTTCTTATCTCTTTTGGTTTCTATTACTTTAAAGTCTATTTTATCAGAGATGAGAATTGTAACTCCTGCTTTTTTCTTTTTGCTCTCCATTTGGTTGGTAAATCTTCCTCCATCCCTTTGTTTTGAGTCTGTATATCCTTGCATGTGAGATGGGTCTGGATGCAGCTTACCGATGGGTTTTTTGGAATGGCTGATACTGGTTGTTCCTTTCTGTATATGGTGCCTCTTTCAGAAGCTCTTGTAAAGCAGGCCTGGTGGCAATGAAATCTCTGAGTACTTGCTTGTTCGTAAAAAAAAATTATTTTCCCTTCACTTATGAAACTTAGTTTGGCTGGATATGAAATTCTGGGTTGAAAGTTCTTTTCTTTAAGGATGTTGAATATTGGCCCCCATTCTCTTCTGGCTTGTAGGGTTTCTGCTGAGAGATCTGCTGTGAGTCTGATAGGCTTCCCCTTGTGGGTAACTTGACCTTTCTCTCTGGCTGCCCTTAGTATTTTTGCCTTTATTTCAACCCTGGTGAATCTAATGATTATGTGCCTTGGGGTTGCTCTTTTTGAGGAATATCTTTGTGGTATTCTCTGTACTACCTGGAGTAGAATATTGTCTTGCCTTGCTAGGTTAGGGAAGTTTTCCTGGATAATATCCTGAAGAATATTTTCCAGCTTGGATTCATTCTCTTCGTCACATTCAGGTACACCTATCAAACGTAGATTAGGTCTTTTCACATAGTCCCATATTTCTTGGAGACTTTGCTCATTCCTTTTTACCCTTTTTTCTCTAATCTTGTCTTCTCGTTTTATTTCGTTAAGTTGGTCTTCAACCTCTGAAATCCTTTCTTCTGCTTGATCAATTCGACTGTTAAAACTTGTGCATACTTCGCGAAGTTCT
>PVKV010015867.1:0-52555 GCA_004027835.1 Alouatta palliata
CCGGGTTCAAGCAATTCTCCTGCCCCAGCCTCCCAAGTAGCTGGGACTACAGGCACGTGCCACCATGCCCAGCTAATTTTTGTATTTTTAGTAGAGACGGGGTTTCACCATGTTGACCAGGATGGTCTCGATCTCTTGACCTCGTGATCCACCCGCCTCGGCCTCCCAAAGTGCTGGGATTACAGGCGTGAGCCACCGCCCCCGGCTAAGGCTGATAATTTTCAAGGTGTCAGTTTCCCCCCAATATAGGGGTATGGGAAGCTTAAAAGTAAAAGGATAGCAAGTGATCCACGCAAATCACAATCAAAATAATGCTCAGGTGGCTATAATATCAGGTAAGGTAGATTTCAGAGCAAATAAACAGCCTGGTAGAAAGGATGGTCTTTCAATAAACGGTGCTAGGTCAAGTGAATTTATATGAGGAAAACAAATCATGATTTCCTCTCATGACATACACAAAAATCAATTCCGGGTTTATATACCTACATGTGACAGATAAACATAGATGAAAATACAGACTATCTTTATACCTTTGGGATAGCAAAGATTTGAATAGGATACAGAGAGTACAAACCCTAAGAGAAAAATGATAATGAGTAGACTAATTCTAAAAAGCAATTTCTGTTCATCAGAAGAGAGTGAGTGGGCCCGGTGTGGAGACTCACACCTGTAATCCCAGCACTTTTGGAGGCCAAGGTGGGAGAATTGCCTGAGCTCAGGAGTTCGAGACCAACCTGGGCAACATGGTGAAACCCCATCTCTACTAAAAACACAAAAAGTTAGCTAGGTGTGGTGGCGTGTGCCTGTAGTCCCAGCTACTCAGGAGGCTGAGGCAGGAGAATTGCTTGAACCTGGGAGGTGGAGGTTGCAGTGAGCTGAGATCACTGCACTCCAGTAGGGCAACAGAGCCACAGCAAGACTCCATCTCCCAAAAAAGAAAACAAAACACAATATAGATGACTCTCACAGACATAACGTTGAACATAAGAAGCCAACACAAAAGAGTACACATTATATAATTCTGCACATATATAAGTTCAAAAACAGACAAAATTGATGTATGGTGGTTACTTAGAGAGAGCTACTGACTAAACAGAACCAGAGACTTCTAGGGTACAGGTAATATTTTATTTTTTGGTCTGGGTGCTTATTGCATGGGTGTTCCCTCTGCAGTAATTCACTTAAGCTGTTTAGTTTTGATTGTATTGTTTGATTTGTTTTGAGACAGACTCTCACTCTGTCACCCAGGCTGGAGTACAGTGGCACGATCTCGGTTCACTGACACCTCTGCCTCCTGGGTTCAGGCGATTCTCCTGCTTTAGCTTCCCAAGTAGCTGGGGGGATTACAGGTGCCCGCCACCATGCCCAAAGAATTTTTGTATTTTTAATAGATACGGGTTTTCATCATGTCAGCCAGGCTGGTCAAACCCCTAACCTCAGGTGATCCATCTGCCTCAGGCTCCCCAAGTGCTGGGATTACAGGCGTGAGCCATCACGCCCAGCCTGTTTGATTTTATTACCATGTATACACTTGTCTGTATATATGATAAACTTCAATAAAAAGTTTAATTAGGGAGAAATACACCACATTACAAGGCAAATGTCAACAAAAAAATGAGAGGCCATGATCTTGAGCATGTTAAAGTCTGCAACCCATAATAAATACATAACAATCATTAACATCTATATATCAACTAATAAAGCGACAACTTTCATAAAGCAGAAGTTACAGGTTATATAAGAAATAAAATTTCATTAATAGAGAATTTTAATACACCTCTCTCAATCCAAGATAAATCAAGTCCAAGACAAAAAGTGACTACAGACTGACTGTATATTAGATCATAAATAAAAATTCATTAAGTTCCAAAGTTTAAAAGTAACACAATATAGCAAAACTGCAAATTATATTATCAGTGAAGAGGGGACCTATGTACTTTACTTGGAAGTCTTCAACATAATCAATAGATTATGTTGAGGTCTCCTTATGTCACAAGGATCAAGACTCCTCCACAACACTGAGGCCAAGACACTACACCACTGTATAGTATCTTGGCAACACAAATCTATTACCTTATAGTTCAGTAGAAGTCTGAGTTGGGTCTTACTAGGCTAAAATCAAGGTGTTGGTAGAGCTATGTTCCTTTCTGGAAGCTCCAGGGGTGAATTCATTTTCTTCTGTTTCCCAGCTTCTAGAGAACACCAACATTCTTTGGCTCAAGGCCCACTTCCTCTATCTAGCCAGCAAGGTGGCATCTCTCTTACCATTCTTCTGTGGTCACACCTCCCTCTGACTTTAAACTCAGTCAGGAAAGGTTCACTGATTTTAAGGACCCATGTCATTATATTGGGTCCAACAAGATAATTGCCCCCATTAAGGTTCTTAAACTTAATCCCCTTTGCAAAGTTCCTTTTGCCACATAAGGGTAACATAGGCACAGGTTCCAGGGATTAGGAAGTGAATATTGGTTGCAGGGCCATCATTCTGCCTACCTCGACCACCTTTATGGCGTCTATCTTAAGCTTCTCTCTTTTTGAGAGATACTTGATGAAGGAAATAATGTATACAGTGGTCCATTTCCAAGACAAAGTGCCTTGAATCAGCTTAGGTAAGCAAACTACAGAAGAAACAGTATAAGCTAGGCCCCTGCTTGGATAGCTGATGCCTGCTTGTCAGCCTCCCGCTTCCCGGCCTTTTCCCGCCTTAGTTGCCTTCACCCAAGCCAAAGAATTGTAGCGTAAGATGAAATTTTGCTAGCCTGCAAAATAGCTCGTTTTGTCTGTTCTTATCAACCTTCCCAGCTACATAGGTCATAAGTCAAATACTTAACAAGCCCCTGAGCTAACTAGGGTTGCAATGCATTGTGGGCTGCAACAAAATGCAGCAAGACAACCCTAAAAAAAACACTTGAAGCTCCTACCCAACAATCAACAGGCGACATCAGGGAAGACTGACCCCATAGTACTCAGCCTTGGAAAAATCAGGGGAGGAACCTGTGCACTCCCCTGGTTTCTCATAGGCTGAGTTTTATTTATCTCATAGGGGATAAATTGCTTGTTGAAATTGTGCTGGGTGTGCCTGCCTATCAGACACACGATCTTGCAAGACCATCATTATAAGTCTCATTTTTGCTGTTCTCCGGGTCTCTGAGTCCATTCTTTGGGTTTGGACGGGTAAGGTTGTTTCTCACACTCAAGAAATCACCTTTCATTACCCCAATTCTATCTCTCCATGTCGTATTCGAGGCGAGATTAAGGAACCAGCACCAAGACAAAAGTATGCCAAATAGCAGGGTTTATTAAGCCGGCGACCACGGAGGACTCGCGTCTCTCCAACCCGTGGCCCCAGATGGAGGGTGTTAAGACCCTTTATACCCGTAGAAATCACTTTGGGAGTCAGGGTGAGAGGCGGGGGTGAATTAGCTTGGGCTGCTATTCTAGTCACAAAGGCTGACAATTCTGGCTGTTACTGATAAGAAAGGTAGATAGCTTTACTTAGTTTGCAGAGCAAACTAGCAGTTTTATGTACAGAAGCCAAAGGCCAGCAGTTATTGTGAGGAGAGTGGGGCAACCATTACAACTTATTTTAAAACATAGCTTTTGTTATTTTTTTTTATAAAATGATGTTCAGGTTCTAACTCTAGGCCAGCTATAGCACATCCAAAACTGACTTGAATCCAACCAGAATAAGTGCCATTCCAACCTTGCATTTACATTTATCTACTGTAAGAAGCCCCAGAATTTCTAGTCAACTGTTTTCAGACACTGTACTCCATCAAATCCCATTTGTGCCCTTTTCTCATTCTTCCCCAACTCTCAACACTCTTCCTGTATGCCCTCATAATGGAATTCATAATTTATTAACAACCAACTCCTCTTTTATCTTCAACCACTTCCTTGAACGCGCCCTTCACATTCGATGTCTAACAGAAACCAGACTCTATCCAGAGGACTCTGCAGCCCTCTCAACATTTCCCCAGCTACAGCCTTTTACCAGTGGGCCTGAAAATGGAACAAATGGCTGGCCTCCTTGCTGTTTATTACCTTCAGACTTTTCTTCCTCCCCTCCTTCACAAACTCTAGTTTTGAATTTCCTGCCATGAGATTATATGTAAACTCACCACATCTCACTTTTGTTGATCTCTACCAAACACAGACTATTTTCCCTCTATATCTGAAATCTTGAGCTCATGGTTTGCTCTCTGCAGCACTATTACCCTTAAAAAAAAAAATTCTTGCATTTTTAACCACACTCACACAGATGAGCCTGGTTTACTTACTCTTGCCTGGACTTTTCCCCGCTTCTCACGGCTCATTCCCAACAGCATGTTGATTGGTTGTTTTTCCCCAGCCCTCTACCCCCACCTGCTGCTACATTTCTCTGTCCTAATTTACAGAGAAACTCTTGAAATATGTTGTCTACACTGTCTCCCATTCTTCTCCCCTCCTTTTAGATTGCCCCCACTCCAATCGAGCTACCGGCCAGCACAGAAACTGCTCCCTACACATTCACGAAGGACTATGCCTGTCACTCAATGCAACGCTCAATTCTTTGTTTTTGGACCCATAGCGGGAGCTATCACCACCTTTACGCAGGTGGTCACGCACAACGTGAGTCGCAGTCAGAAGTACATACAGTCACATTTATATAGTCCACTATGGTCACACACAGCACCCGTCACCGTCGCGTGCGCGTACACACACACACACACCCCCCAGAAGCTCCCATAGCGGTCACCCCCACGCCCCGCTCCTGCATCACTTTCACTCACGCCCCGACTGCTCCCATTGCGATCGCTCGCTCCCACGCTCCCTCGCAGGCAAAGTCACTGACTCCAAAGACATTAGCCCCTCACTCCCCTCATCCCCGGCCTCAGGCCCTCTGGAGTCATTCGACTTCTGTCTTAGAGTCACTCACCCGGTCCAGCCGTCCCTTGATGGTGAAAGATTCCCCTATTTTCCTATCATCCCGAAAGGGACAGAGCACTGACAGGAAGTTGCCAGGGGAACGGTGCACTCTGGGAAATGTAGTCTGGAGCTTGGGCCGCCTTTAACAGTCCGAGATATCCCGGTCTCCACTAACCGGCCCTGAACTTGAGCCCCATCACCTCGCTAGGCAAAGACCATCGCCCACATACCGCTCACATTTGAGGTAGAGAGCTTCCGAGCATTTCAGGCCGCGTTTAGCACGCTTCAGCGGAGGCCTGTAGGCTGCCCTACCTCTGCAAACCTGCGCCCAGCCCTGGGAATAGGACAGTAAGCCCAGGCCATCTTATTCTGGAAGTAGCGTTGGCCCCGACGGCCCCTGGGAAATGTAGTCCAGAGCCTGGAACGCTACAGAAATGCTCAGGCGGTATGGTGCGATTGTTTTCAGCAGGAGTTCACGGCGTTGGCCTCTGACCAACGTGGCGTGGCGGGAAAGTCCTACAAGACTGTGCCAAGAGAATGGCGAGTCTGTTCCGTCTCTGCCCGAGCCTCGGTACGGCTGGGTGGTTACCTCTTATCCCACAAGTACCAGCCTGGGGTAGAACGGAGGGGAAACGGTCCAAGGAACACAATTACATGCCCATCCCTACAGGGGTCCGCTGCCGAGGAATCCATGAGAACTCTTCCTAATACCTTATTCCTATCCTCTAATCGTCCTTAAAGTGTTTGTTTTCAATTAATGTTTATAGTCACATTAGTATTGTTTTGTAAATTCTATTCATTCCATTCTTTTGGCTGAAGTACACACTTGCTAGCTTTTTTCATTTGCTTCTCTTTTAGACATACATTATTTAGATCTACATCTAAACTTTCTGACAGAGGAGTAATTTTTTTCAGTATTTTCAAATTTATCAGGTAATTAAAATAGTTTTTTTTCTATTGTGAAACAAAATACTTGAAGTGCATAAAATGTGTAAGTTCAGTAAAATGCCACACAAATGTTGGTATCTCAACAAATGCCCATTCTATGGGATAATTTCTTTTTCTTTTTCTTTTTTCATACAGGGTCTGGCTCTGCCACCCAGGCTGGAGTGCAGTGGCACAATCTAGGCTCGCTGCAACCTCCGCCTTCCTGGCTGAAGTGATCCTCCCACCTCAGCCTCCAGAATAGCTGGGACTATAGATGTGTGGCATCACACCCAGCTAATTTTTGTAGAGATGGGGTCTCACCATGTTGCCCAGGCTGGTCTCGAACTCCTGGGCTCAAACAGTCCTCCCACCTAGGCCTCACGAAATGCTGGGCTCACAGGCATGAGTCACTGCACCCAGCCTGTGTGATCATTTCTGATACCCAGCCCCAGCTCACCTTCAGGTTAATATCTTGATTCTTTAATAGTTTCCATCTCTCTTTGAAATATATATAAATACAATCAAATTGTACAAATTTTCTGTCTTGATTAGTTGTTAAACTCCTGACTGGATTAACTGAAAATCCCATACTAAAAGGAAACGTATGCCCATCCAGTCATCAATGTTATTTTCCTGTTACTACTATCAGGGGACCCCAAAACCAACCCCTATGCCCCCAAGCTTTGATGATTCACTGGGAGGCTCACAGTGAAATGATACAAAGCAAAATCAGTGAAGAGAAAACCACATGTGGCAAAGTCCAGGGGAAACCAGGTGCACACTGCCAAGTGTTCTTGCCTAGTAGATTTATATGGGATTTATTACTTCCCCCAGCAATGAGTTACAACAATACATGTGAGGTGTCACCAACCAGGGAATTTTATTACAGACTTAGCACCCCATGTTTTTATTGGGGGGTGGTCACATAGGCAGTCTCTGCCTACCACATACCAGAATTTCAGATTCCCAAAAGGAAAGTAAGTGTTTAGCATAAACCGTACTGTTTGTATAAAAAGTTTAGGTATAGTGAGCCACTTCTCAAGATGTTGGGAACCAATCTGAAATCTAAGTTCTAGGTGTAAGCCAAAGACTAACCTCGTATTAGGCGTTTCTAAGGATAAGTAGTCTCAGGCCTACTATGTTAACTCAGTTCTGCTCACTACTGTCCTAAAGATGTATGGTCTTCAACAACAACATTAAATTACAAGGCACATGAAAAGGCAAGAAAAATCAAGACACACTCAAGACATAAAAGCAAAAGGCAATAACGAACAAACAGAGCCAGACTCAGATAGGATCTACCCTGGAGCTTCAGGCTGCAGTGAACTGTGACTGCACCACTGAACTCTAGCCTGGGCAACAAAGCAAGACCCTATCTCAAAAGAAAAGAAAAGAAAAAGATATGATGATACTGGAACTATTTAAAAAGGAATTTAAAATAACTATGATAAATGTTTTAAAACTTTACCATAATGTTTTTGTATTTTTAGTAGAAATGGGGTTTCACTTTGTTAACCAGGCTGGTCTCAAAACAAAAAAACAAAGTCAAAAGCTTTTTTTTTTTTTGTATCATATCTGGTTTTTTAAGTTTTCTGCAAGAATACTGGTTTGCTGCAAGCCACTCCATCATATCCCTAAGGTGACTTCTGTAGTTTCATTTTGACTATACTACTAACTTTGTTTCATTGGATGTGAAAGTGAATACCTTTTTAAATATTTAAAACTTATTATTATTTCCATGAACTATTTGTTTCCTTTGTCTGTCTTACTATAATACTAATTTTTTTAAGTTCTAGAAGTACTTTTTGTTTGTTTTGGTTTTTGGTTTTTTTTTTTTAGTGACGGGCTCTCGCTACATTGCCCAGGCTGGAGTGCAGTGACTATTCACAGACGTGATCCCACTACTGATCAGCACGGGAGTTTTGATCTGCTCCATTTCTGACCTGGGCTGGTTCACCCCTCCTTAGGCAACCTGGTATGTATAATTGAAGTCCCAAAAGAAAAGTAGAGAGAGCATGGAGAATAATCATATTTGAAGAGAAAATAGCAAGGAATTTCCCCAAACTGATTAAACAAAGCAACCATAGGTTCAAGAAGTTCACCAAAACTCTGAGGAAAAAAAAATAACATAGAATTCTATAGTCAGCAAAAATCTCCTTCAAAAAAGAAAGGAAAAAAAGACATTTCAGACAGACCATGAGAATCCATTGCCATCAGCACGCCAGTAAAAGAAATACTAAATGGAATTTTTCAAGAAGAACAAGATCTCAGATGAAACAAAAAGAAATGTAGGCCGGGCATAGAGGCTCATACCAGTAATCCCAGCACTTTGGGAGGCCAAGGTGGAGGTTCATTTGCATCCAGGAGTTCAAGACCAGCTTGGGCAATATAGCAAGACCTCATCTCAACAAAAAATCAAAAATTGGTCAGGTGTGGTGGCACACATCTGTAGTCCCAGCTACTCACGAGGTTGAGGTGGGAGGATCACTAGAGCCTGGGAGGTCGCAGCTGCAGTGAACCATGATCATGCCACTGCACTCAATCTAGGTAACAGAGTCCCTGTTTCCAAAAAAGGAAAAGAAAGACATTTAGTAGGGAAGGAATAGCAATAGAAAGAGTAAATATGTGAATTAATATAAATGAATATCGACTGCACAAAGTAACATATTGCCCTCTGGGGTTTTGAATGTATGCAGAATTAAATAACAAAAATAAAGCAAAAATGAGGATGGAGGTAAATGGAGTTAAAGTGTCCCACTAAACTGAAAACTCTTAGGTGAGTGAGAAATAAACCTATTCTTTAAGTTAGAATCTTTTGGGGGCTACTTGTGTATTCCTTCCCTAACGCTGTCATAACAAATTACCACAAACTTGGTGGCTTAAAACAACCAAATTATGTAAGAATTTTATTTTCTTACAGATCTAGAGGCCAGAAGTCCAAAATCCAGACATCAGCAGGGCTGCATTTTTCCTGAAGGCCCTAGGGGAGAATCCTTGCTTGCCTCTTCTAGCTTCTGATGGCTCCAGGTGTCCCTTGGCTTATGGTTGCATAACTTGAGTCTCTGTCTCTGTCTTCAGAACTGTGGGAAATAATTTTCTATTGTTTACAAATTACCTAGTCTCAGATATTTTGTTATAGCAGTACTAAGGGACTAAGACACTTCAGTTCCTGAAACAGCACCAGAGTAACAGATGTGAAAGATGTCTTTGTTGTTCATAACAAACCCCTTTCAACCACAACTGAGTTAATGAGGCAATGTTAGAAAAGTCCCTACATAACCACAGGATAGGGCAACCAAACTGTGATTAGAAGGTTGGAAAGTTCTGCCCTACTTGGTGACTTTTAGGGAAAGGAAAAGGGCTGAAGGTTGAACTAACCAGCAATCACTGTTGATTTAATTAATCGTGCCTATATAATGAAGCCTCTATAAAAACACAAAGAACTGGGTTCAGACAGCTTATATCCCAGACCTCCCCACAGGCATTTTCTCTTTTCTGTTCTTTAGGAGACATCGGTGGGGTAAACATACAGAAATGTGATTGCTTCATTCAACCAAGAGCCTTAGCCACAATTAAAAGATGTTCAGATGGAGCTGTATAGGAATGTGATGCTGGACAGCTAGAGCAACAGAGCACATTAGGTATGGATCGCTTCCCTGTAGTCCAGATTGTGTTGTTTTTTGGTTTTTGGGTTTTTTTCGTTTGTTTGGTTTTTTTGTTTGTTTGTTTTTGTTTTAAGGAGCAGAGAGTTGAATAGGCAAGAAGGAAGGGAGAAGACAGAAGGAAGAAGCTCCCCCATACAAAGACAGAGGGAGGGGGCCTCCAAAGTTGAAAGAGGAGGTCTCCTTGTTTTGGGGGTTTTTTTGAGTTGGATTCTCACTCTATCACCCAAGCTGGAGCACAGTGGTGTGATCTCAGCTCACTGCAACCTCCACCTCTTGGGTTCAAGTGATTCTCCTGCCTCAGCCTACCAAGTAGCTGGGATTACAAGCACGTACCACCACGCTGGTTAATTTTGTATTTTTACTAGAGATGGGGTTTTGCCATGTTGGCTAGGCTGGTCTTGATCCACCCACCTCGGTCTCCCAAAGTGCTGGGATTACAGGCTTTTTTGGGGGGAAGGGGTAAAGAGTATGCAGTTCAGGCTGGTTTCAAATTCCTGGGCTCAAGTGATCCCCTGGCCTCAGCCTTCCAAAGTGCTGGGATCACAGGCATGAACCACCATGACTGGCCTTTTCTGCCATTGTTAAAAGCTTCAGGGTTATATTTTACATCAGCATTTCCTGTTGTCATATACTTCCTGCCATCATATTTCAGCAACCTTTACCACCTCCGAAAGTTTCTAGCTTAAACAATTATTGATTTCCTGCTAGCTACCCTGTCAGCTTTTTAATTTTATATTTGTATTCAAATGAATCATTATGTTGATTAAAAAATTTTAAACAAGATTATAGTGAAAAAGAAGTTTCCCTTCACTATTTATCCTCCCCATACGCATCTATTATGACGGGTTTCTTTTTAAAACTGCTTTGAGTACTCATAACTGATTTTGTATTCTAGTTCAGAAGAAATGTCTGAATGTTAAAGGTTTACATAAAAATGCTATGTTATTATATTAGTTATGAAGCTTTCCCCCTTTAAAACTGATGCTTCAGGAAGATACAACCTTATTATCACAATTTAAAGAGAAAATGAGACACGGAGGTTCAGATTCCTCCACAGTCACAGTATCAGCTACCCATGCAGTGATCCACATTTAGGTGATTACACACACTCACAGATTCATACACGATGTTGCCTCCCACCTGCACACACTCAATATGACTTCTCCATCCCCAAAGCTGCACACATCTTGACCTCGCCTCTCTCTCATACACACACCAATCTTACCCGCACGCGGTTTCTTTCACTCAACTACCCAAACACTCCTCATCCCAGCAGCACAAGCAGTCCCACTGCGGTCTCACATACAGTCCTTTGCCCAGTCTCACATACATGGCTGGGATGGGGGATTTGTCCCCTTCAGACTCCTACTCCTCGTTCTGTCCCAGACGCTCAGGTCCCACCTTGGGGCGCGCTCTCCCGGGTCCTCTATACGCTCCGCAGCTGCCCACCTCAAGAGCGTCTGCGTGCTTCCAGCGTTAAGCGGAATTCCGAGTAGCCTCCGGGGAACAGTTAGTTTGGTCACTGCGGCCAGACTCCCACCTCAGGACCCAGAGGACGCAGCCCGCTTTGGCGGGACCCATGCAGGCCCCCGCGAGACTTGGACTACGTTTCCCAGGAGACCCTGCGGCCAAACTCGTCTCCCGGAGAAGGGGCGGAAACCTGGGAGCCACCCTCTGAGGCCGGGCGGGGTGAAAGAAAACTTGCACCAGATGGCTTAAACAGGCGAGAAGGACTTGGTTGAAGACTATTGCAATAGTCAGCTTCCAATACAACAGCAGCTGGAGATTTATAGCCAACGAGCTGGGGAAGAAGTTAAAGAGTGGTAAATTACTAAGAGGAAGTTCAGTATCAAGGGTGGGGGGATTCTTGCTGAACTGGCTTAGCTGGACTCTTGCTGAAGTGGGGTTCACAGGCCATGGAGGAGGCCTGGCCAAACAAAAAGGGCTCAGAGGAGCCTGACTAAAGCTTGATCTAGGGAGTCCTTGTCAGGAGAGACTCCCGGAAGGCTCTGATGGGCGGCTTAGCTCTTTTGTTAATGCCAGAGTCCGCGCCACGGGAATCAGGATGGCTGGGCTGTAGCTTTCGGCAACCTGTCGCTCCTACACTTCCCAGAAGCCTCTAGGCCCATGGCTGTCTCCCGCGATAACTAAATTGTCTTTTGCGGAGTGGGCGGGGTCTTCCCGCGGGTGTGAGCGAACCGCCTGGGGGCTTTGTGAGAGAACTGGGATCAGCTTGTTTGGATTCCAGAGGAGCGGAGCTGACCCTACCCGAGCAGGCGTAAGTGAGGCGGCCCGGATCCTGGCGCGACAGGAACCCCCGACCTGTGTGGGCTGCGTGGGGAGCAGACTAAGGAGCGATTGTGAAGTGTGTACGGTTGTGACTGTGGATGTCTCTGTGATGGGCGTGTGTTGTGCGACCGGGTGTGCAACTGTGAGGGCGGGGAGGACTTTTGTTGTTTGTGCGGGTGTGATTGGAGTTTAATTGTGACTGGGTTGGGCACCGTGTTTGCGAGTGTGAGGTTCCTGGACCGCGGTTGTGACTGTGTGTTCCCTTGGGGTATGTGTGTGTTTGTTACCATTTGCCGAACTGTGTGCAGTATGCCTTAACTGTGAGGTTTGTGGCTGCTTCCGTGTGTGTGTGTGTGTTGGTGATATTCTTGATGTAGGGTGCATGTGAATTTGTTGTCATTGTGACCCCAAGGTGTATGTCACTAGGAGTTTGAGAGATGCCCACGGACTCTGTGGTTGTGTCCCTGTCTGCCCCCGGGGTGTGTGTGTGTGTGACCGTGTGCAGTCTGTTGTGTTTAGGTTTGGGGTGTCTGTGACGTTTATGTCCCCATGGTGTGAGTGAATGAGTTTGTGTGACTATGTGTCCGTATAGCCAATGTGGGTATGGGGAGTCTTTGTCTCTCTTTGTGACTTCAGCCACTGGAGACCTCTGTGAGCTCAGAAACAGATTCTGCCCAGAACGGCACTGACCCTGCCATTGTCTGGGATACCCGGATTGAGCAGGACGCCCTAGACTTCTCTGACCTTCCTCTGTAGGTGGTGGGCAGTAGAGGCTGAGCCAAGATAACTTCTGACATAGTCAAACTGGCTCCCTCTCAGAAGAACCTGATGTTTCCTGCCTCCTTTCTCCTTTCTCAGCTCTGCCCTGCTTGGATAGAGGCCTCCGGAGAGGAGTAAAGAATGGCCGTTGAACATCCACAAGGCATCTGCAAGGTAGCTTGTCCTTTCCTCTTGTTTCCTGAAGTCCCATTTTCTTGGGTAGGACATAGTTGCTTTCCTTTTCTTGAAAATTCTTGCCTGTCAGATGACCTGATCCCTGGAGTTTCCCTACTGAGAAAATGTGATGTCTTCAAACGCCACCTCCCACACCTGATTTTATCTTACTAATTTGTCAGTTTCAATTTTTCTTTACTTTTTTTTTTTTGAAACAGAGTCTGGCTCTGTTGCCCAGGCTGGAATGCAGTGGTGCGATCTCGGCTCACTACCGCCTCACCTCCCTGACTCAAGCAATTTTTGCATCTCAGCCTCCCAAGTAGCTGAAATAATAGATGTGTGCCACCAAGGCTAGCTAATTTTTGTATTTTTAGTAGAGATGGGGCTTTACCATGTTGCCCAGCCTGGTCTCACACCCCTGGGCTCAATCCATCCACCTGCCTCCGCCTCCCAAAGTGCTGGGATTACAT
The DNA here is from genome assembly GCA_004027835.1 of Alouatta palliata. NCBI lineage: Eukaryota > Metazoa > Chordata > Mammalia > Primates > Atelidae > Alouatta > Alouatta palliata. The sequence continues at coordinate 13,193 of PVKV010015867.1, forward strand.
GTGTGAGCCACCGTACTTGGCTTTAATTTTTCCTTATGCTATCTTTTTAAAAAATATGATTTCTTTCAGATTGTATAAGTAAAACATGATTAACTAATTTAAAAAGTACAGAAATCCCAAATGAAGAAAATTTATATTTTAGCTATGCACATAAAACATAATTGAATTCATGTAGCATTTGTCATTTTATATCCTACATTTTCATTTAAAATTAAGTATTTTCCCACATAGTATATTTGGAAAATATTTTTAGAGATGCATAACATTTACTTGAATGCCTACGGCCTTTTTCTTCTTCAAATTTGATACAGAAATGGAACCCACTTGTGCAGTTTAACAAGTAAAACACCCATTTGTGCAGGTAACAAGTAATTATAAAGACCCACGTGAGGGGTACCCAGATCAATAAATAGAATATAACCATCACTGAATAAGCCTCTGCCGTACTTCTCCACAGTCACAAACAACATTGTGCTCTTGTGATGATAATCACTGTGGCCATTTCTTTGCCTTTCATTAGAGCTTTAGTTCATATGGATGAATCCCAGAGCCACATAAGTGTAGATTTTGTTTGTTTTCTAACTTTGTTTGAATAGACATTCTTTTGTTTCTTTTTTTCACAAAAGACTACATAAAAATGACATAGTTCTTCTTTTTATTTTTCTTTTTGAAATGGAGTCTTGCTCTGTTACCCAGGCTGGAGTGCAGTGACGCAATCTCAGCTCCCTGCAACCTCCACCTCCTGGATTCAAATGATTCTCCTGCCTCAGCCTTTCAAGTAGCTGGGATTACAGGTGCATGCCACCAGGCCCAGCTAATTTGTATAGTTTCAGTAGAGACGGGGTTTCACCGTGTTGGCCAGGTTGGTCTCGAACTCCTGACCTCTAGGTGATCCATCTGCCTCGACCTCCCACAGGGTAGTGAAAAATGAAACGTGATAAGGGAGAAGAGTAAAAGATACCATACAAAGAAGGCTTGATTATACCAGATGTCATTAACATAAAAATATTAGAAAATAAATATCTATATTTATATCTAAATCTATATCTAATTTTCATATTCCCCACTTCCAAAAATGTATTTGAGGAGGCCAAGAATAAAAGAAAATGATCTCTCTCTCTACACACACTCTCACACACACACACACAAACTATACACACCACACATTTTATTTGTACCATTTAAGACTAAGTTGCAGATGTTTTGCCCCTTTATTTCCTAACAGTAAGAATATTCTCTTACATAACCACAGTACAGTTATTAAAATTTTAACACTTATATAATACTCTTATCTAACCCACATTTAAAATTTTGACTGATCCCAGTGATGTTCCTTTTAACAAACCACCCTGTCCTCTCTCCTCATCTATCCAGGATCCACTTTAAAATCACACATTAAATTTATTAATTATGTCTCTGTAGTCTGCTTTAATCTAGAAGAGTTGCTCTCCCTTTGTCTTTGATGATCTTGGCATTGTTGAAGAGGAGAAGCCAGTTATTTTGTAAAAAGTCCCTTAATTTGGATTTGTCTTATGGTTCTTCATGCTTGCATTCAGGTTATGAATTTTGTGGCAGCAATACCATAAAGGTAATATTGTATTCTTCTCTGTGCATCATCTCAGGAGACACATGATGCTGACTTGTTCCATTTCTGAAGATGTTAACTGTGATAATGTTAAGGGGATATCTACCATGTTTCTCCACTGTAATATTGGCAGTTGTCTATTTGTAATTAATAGATAATTTGTGGAGCTATACTTTGTAACTCTGTAAATAACTGGTCACCAAACTTTTCCCCACTAGTTTAAAATCCATTCATTGATAATTATTCTCGGGTCTGTTATTAGTATAAGATAATAGTAATAATGGGAGGGTTTGTTTTGGTTTGTGGCTCACTGAATGACAGTAATTGCTGTAAAGGGCTAGTACTAAGATGAGCAAGTGAGACAGTGAGAAGCACTCACTGCCAGATGTAACTACACTTGCATGACCCTGAGACGGAATGCCTCAAATTTTGCACCCTGGGTTCTTCATTCTTCATTCATCAGGGTTATAAGTGCAGGGTTGGCAATCTGAGAGTGAACACCTCAAGTTTTGTGCCATAAGTCCCTCACTTACCTTAGCCGTGTCCTGTTCCTGCTGTGGTGCTGCACCTGTGGAAGTTGCTGGAAATCTGCCCTCTAGCATTTGCCAGGAATCCATCCTTTGTGGCAGACTGGGTTGTCTTACCAGAAGCATTTGTTACAAAACTTTCAGACAAGGCTATTGGGTGCTGCTGGCCACCTTGTACTTTCAGAGCTGGGAGCTAGAGAAGCTGCTTGAAGAAGCCTGGTAAAGTTACCCATGCTGCAGGAGCTGGGTGCTGGGGAAATTGAATGTGCTGCTGGAGGTAGACCTGGATGCTGGAGCCGCCTGCCAGGCAAGCACACCAGAAAGGGATTACAGGTGCTGCCCCACCAAGCCCAGCTAATTTTTTGTATTTTTTAGTAGAGGCAGAGTTTCACCATGTTGGCCAGGCTGGTCTCGAAATTCAGATTTAAGTGATCCACCCACCTCGGCCTTTCCAAGTGCTGGGATTACAGGCATGAGCCACCATACCTGGTTCATGTTGAATAGTTTAGATGTATCTTGTTTATTTACACTACTATTTCATAACCTTTGTGACTATATCACAATATATTTTGTCTGACATATTTTTTATGTGGATAATTGGCAGTTTCCAGCATTTTACTCTTAATAAAACTGTTATGAACATTCTAGTGGATGTTTTACCTAGGAGTGGAATTGCTAGGTAATAGGGAATATGCATGTTAGCCTAGATAATGCCAAACTCTTTCAAAGTGGTTGTATGAAAATGTGGTCTACTTGCAACAGTGTATGTTTGCCCCCGCCTTTGCCACATTTTTGCCACATCTTTACCAACATTTGGAATAGTCACACTTTTTACCTACCTAGTATACTCAGTAATATCTCATTATGGTGTTAATTTGCATGACCATGGCTACTAATGAAACAGAACATCTTTTCTTTTGTTTCCTTTTCTTTTTTTTTTTCCAAGATTTGTTCATTTAGGCAAAATTCACATGAAATACACTTAACCATTTTAAAGTGGTATTTAGTATAAATTCAGTGGTATTTGCAGTATTCATAGTATTGTGCAACTATGGTTTTTCTCTAGCTTTAAACCTTTATCATCTGCCTGTAGAAACACTCTGTACTCATTTGAAGCACAAACTTTTAACTTGGATGAATTTAAATTGATGTGTAATTTTCTTTGATTGCTTGTGCTTTTAGTGTCAAATCTAAGAATTAACTGCCAGATCTGAGGTCATGAAGATTTAGAAATCCTGGTCAATCTGCACTGTAGTTCCATATGGATTTGAGGAGTGGCTTTTCATTTCAAAGGCCACTGAAGTGTTAATAGAGATTGCATTGAATCCGCAGATTATTTTAGTGAGTATTGCCATTTTCATATTAAGTCTTCCAATCCGTGAACTTGAGGTTTTAATATGCTTCATCTCCAACTGATGTACTGCAATTCAGTTCTGGTACTGCTACCCAGAGTTGGTGTTAGACTCCATAGGTTTTAGCATATAGTCCCCAGTAAATCTGCCCTTACTTTAGGCCAACTAGCTACAATTCCAGGAGGTTCTCTTGACTCCCTCCCCCTTCCCTCTTGATTTAGTAATTTACTACATCTCACAGAATTCAGGAAAGCACTATCCTTAAAATTACAGTTTGATTGTGAAAGATAAGGATACAAGTTAGGAACAGCCTAGTAAAGAGACACATAGAGCAAGGTCTGGAAGGGATCTGTACACAGTTTCTGTGTTCTTTCCCTGTGAAAGCAGGGTGTCACCAGGGAAGCTCCACTGAACTTTGGGGTGGAATTTCATTATGTTGGCATGATTGATTAATCATTGGCCACATGATTGAACCCAGTCTCCAGCCCCACTTTCTTCCTCAGAGATTGGGCTAACTAAGAGTATTTTTGATGACTGCCCCAATTCCAAAGCTACTCAGGGGTCCACCATGAGTTACCTCATTAGCATAAACTCAGGTGTGATCCATAACAAAGACATATCTAGCTCTGTGCTAGGAACCCTAGGACAAAGATCAGACAAATTATTACACAGGGTGTAAACAAGACCAGGAGTGAAAATGGCGATGTCTCCCTATTTGTTTAGTGGTTTCTTTTCTCTTGGGCCATTTAGCTTTTTATTAATGATTTGGGAAATATCTCATATTTTACATGCTAGTTCTTTGACAGTTAAATATTTTGTAAATATCATCACCCATTCTGTGGCTTGTGTCTTTTTAACAGATTTTATTCATAACTGAGCTGTGAATCATGCTTATATTGTTACGCAACTTTGTTTTCCATGTAATTAAAATTACCTTTTTGTCCATATATTTATCCTAATTTATATTCAAAGTCTACTGGAAAATAAATCTTTTTCCAATATGTTCTGTCAGTTCCTTGGGTTTAGAGACATCTCTTCTATAATCCTTTTTGTTCTCTGCTGATTGCTTCTACTACTATTACTCTAGAATTCTTTCTTTTTAAATTCACTGCCCTTCTGTGCTGAGTTGTTTCTTGGATTCCTTGCCTTCCTGTTTCTGGGTTTGCTTCTTCTTTATATTGGTGGCATATGAGAAAGGATGAATGAGAGTTAAATTTTGTGAGTCCTAGTACATTTTTCAACCACTATATTGATTCTTTGGCAGGGCATAGAATTCTACATTGAAAATATTTTACCTCAGAATTTTAAAGTTATGATTTCTGTCTTATAGTATTGTTGAGAACTCCAAAGCCATTTTTCTTCCTGGTCTTTGGTTTATACCCTATCTTTGTATTTTGGAGCCTTTTAGGGTATTTTCTTTGTTCCCAAAGTGAATCATTTTTATTTTTTATGCTACATACCAAGTGGACCTATTAAATGTGGAGACTCATGTCTTTCAGGTCTGGGAAGTTTCCCTTAATGCTTACTTTTTAGAACAATCTGTATTTTCTGTTTTCTTTGAAAAATTTCAAACATAGAGAAAAAAGAATATTCCAGTGAATTCTGAATACCCATTTTCTTCCTCTGTTTGGGCCACTGTAACAAAATACCATAAAGTAGGTATCTTATAAATGAAAGAAACTTATATTTCACAGTTGTGGAGGCTGGAAAGTACATGATCAAGATGTTGGCAGACTCAGTGTCTGGTAAGGACCTGCCTTCTACTTCATAGATGGCACCTTCTCTCTTTGTCCTCACATGGTAGAAAGGGAAAGGCAGCCCCCTGGGTCCTCTTTTATAAGAGTACTAATTACATTCATGGGGGGCTGTGCCTCATGAGCTAATCACCTCCCAAAGGCCCCACCTCCTTCCACCATTACATTGACAACTAAAGTTCAACATTTGATTTGGGGGTTGGGAGGACACAAACATTCAGACCTTATCAGCCATCACCCAAATTCTTCAGTTGTTGCCATTTTGCCACATTTCCTGGTGGGGACATCTTCACGTTTTACCATTAATAATTTTAACGTTTATATCCTTAGTATTAATGATGTATCTCCAACCTAAGAAAATTAAAATGAACTTACTAATATTCTCAAGCATTTTATGTTTAGATAGCTCTAGTAGTTTGCAAACTGTCTTTATTTAGCTGCTATTGTATTTGTTTGTTTGTTTTACCTGGTTGTATGTTTGCCTTATCTAGGGTCCAGTCAAGATTTATTATACATTGATTTTGGTCATTGGATCTCTTTAGTCTCTTTTAAGCTGGAGCAGTCTCTCATTTTTTGTTTTAGATGACATTGAATTTTTTTAAGAATCCAGGACCATTATTTTATAGAATGTTGCTGGGGTCCATCCCACAGACCTCAGCTTCACGACAGATGAATAAATGCACTCAGACTCAAATTTCCAGCGAACGAGTAGGCAAGGGGTTGTGAGCTACTTACAGAGAGAGATCAGAGCTGCACAACTCTGACTAGTTTGCCCTCTCCGCATTTATTCAGTATAGATGTAATAACAGAGGCTCTAAGTTAACACACTTGTAGAGGAAAAGACCAGTTTCCAAGCCCAAAGCAAACACCATTAGAGGGTAATCTCCCTGGTCGAACTCCTCCCCAAGAGGGCCATCCAGCTCAAAAGGTTAGTTTTAAGGCCACATGAGTAAACAAGTTAGGTAAACTCCCACATTCCTTTTACTCTAATTTATTTAACTAAGGGGACAAGGCTGCCTTCAGCCAAGAACTATAGAAAAAACCTTAGGCCTTCCAAAAGGGTTGGAGATTATATTTTATAACTTTCTCTAATATTTTTCCCTTAATATTTTTGCCACCACTCTGAGTGAATCCCTACAGAATGTCCCATAACCTTTATTTGTCTCATGGCTTTCTTATGTATAGGAAGCTTAGATTCAGGTTAAATATTTTTGGCAAGCATACCACATAGGTGGTATGATGGTACATCTTTTATTGTATTACATTGGGAGGCACATATGTCAGGTTGCTCCACTACTGTTGATGCCAAGTGCTATAGGTTGGATGTTTGTCCCCTCCAAATCTTAGGTTGAAATGTTTCCCCCAGTACTGGAAGTGGGGCCTAATGGCAGGTGTTTAAATTTTGGGGGTGGATCCCTGATGAATAGATTAATATCCTCCCTGGGAGGCAGTGGGCGAGTAAGTTCTTGCTCTTACTAGTTCCCACAACAGCTGGTTGTTAAAAGGAATCTAGCAACTCCCCTGGCCCTCTCTTTTGCTTCCTCTCTCTCCACGTAATCTCTGCACATCCTGGTTCCCCTTCACCTTCTACTGGTGGAAGCAGCCTGAAACCTTCATCAGAAGATGTTGGTACCATGCATCCTGTATAGCCTGCAGAACTGTGAGCCAAGTAAACCTCTTTTCTTTATCAGTTACCGCCCTTAGATATGCTTTCATAGCAACACAAATAGACTTAGACATCAAGTTTTACCACTTAAGATTAAGTTGGTGAGTACCAAATCTTTCTCTTATAAAGGTATATATTTTCCCTTTATAATTAATAAATAATCTGTGAGTGATACTGTGAGATCAAGTGAATATCCTTTTCCCCAGCACAATTCATTACCTGGTTTTAGAATCCATTGGGGATCCTTGCCTGAATCTGTTATTCTGATGATGATTTTTAAATCGTGATTCTCAGGTTCCTTCATTTCTTCTAGCACACTTTGTAGATTCTTAGCAAACTTCTAAAAATGATTTCTTCTCAGTAGATGTTGGACTTTGTTGCTTGACCGCCTATATTTTCCTATTTTTATATTTTTTTGTATGTTTTTAAAAGATTTTATTTATGTTTGAATGATTTGCTTTTATTCCCATTTTATATTTTCATTTTCTATGAATACTTTTTCTCACTTAATAATTCCATATTATTCTATTCTTATATCATGTGGAATAGTTTCTCACATCCCTATGAGAATACACATGGTGACTTTTGAGGTTTTGTTGGTTCCCCAATGTAGTCTCTCTTCTGAGTTCCTTTGGTTGCTTTGTTTACTGTCTTTTATCTTACAGGCTTTTCTCAAATATCTAATATTTGCCTATTTTTTGTTTCTGTTGTTTTTATATATATTTAAGGTGTTTTGTATATATTTATGGTTTTGATATACATTATGAAATGGTTACTGTAGTCAAGCAAGTTAACATGTTCATCATCTCACATAGTTACACCTTTTGTGTGTGTGGCAAGAGCACCGAAAATCTACTCTCTTATTAAAAAACTCAACTACAATACAATGACATTAACTATAGCCCTCATGTTGTACATTGGATCTCTAGACTTATTCTTTCTACATGTCTGAAACTTTGTATCCTTTGACCTGCATCTCCCCATTTTCTCCCTGACAGTCCCTGGTAACTACCATTTTGTATGCTATTTCTATACTTTTTTTGTTAACATTTTCTATATAAGTGAGATCATTCAGTATTTCTCTTCCCATGTCTCCCTTATTTCACATAGTATAATGTCCTCCAGTTTCATGTCTGTTGTGGCAAATGGCAGGATCGCTTTCATTTTCAATGGTGGATAGTATTCATTTATATATGTCAATTTCTTCATCTGTTCATCCATCAGTGGACACATAGGTTATTTTCACATCTTGTGAATAGAATAATACTGCTTTGAACATGGGGAAGCACATATCTTCATGATGTGGTGATCTATTTGTAATTCAGAGTGGACCCTAAGAAGCTGTATGTTAAATTTTATGTGTTGATTGTTAGACTTTTATAGGTAGTTATTTCCCTCCACTTCTTAAGTTCTTCTGGGGTTCTTCAGCATAAACTTTTTTTACACAAAAATGTGTAATATGTGTGGCTTTTCCTTAATTTTAGTTAAGACTATATCTTTTTTGGTTTGTCATCATTTATCTTACACTTTCAACTTAAAATGTTGGCCGGGCGTGGTGGCTCATGCCTTAGTTATCCTTGCACTTTGGGAGGCTGAGGCAGGTGGATCACGTGAGGTCTGAAGTTCAAGGACAGCCTGGCCAACATGGTAAAACCCCATCTCTACTAAAAATACAAAAATCAGCCAAGTGTGGTGGTGGGTGCCTGTAATCCCAGCTACTTGGGAGGCTGAGGCAGGAGAATCACTTGAACCCAGGAGGCGGAGGTTGCAGTAAGCTGGTTGCACCATTGCACTCCAGCCTGGGTGACAAGACTGAAACTCTGTCTCAAAAAAAAAAAAAGACTTAAAATGTTTTGTTGCTGCAATGTTCTCATTGATTTCCTTTTATGTGGTGGGATTGTTCCTTTTTACAAAGTCCTTTCCATTCCTTTTAGTGAGGTTTAGTGAGGGCATAGGGATAAATGCACATGATTCACTTGCCCTTTTTCAGAGAAATTATGTCCTACATCTAGAGAAATCTTGTTTTTAGATGCTTATTTGTAAGGATAATACATTTTGAAAATGACTTATTATATTAGCTATTCAGTAAATGCATTTAGTGTTTTTTCTTTTTTTTTGCATGTACCAGTTCAAGTTGATTAAATTAACAGATGTTATCCTTGTCTTCAAGAATCTTGGCTCTATTATAGCAGACAGAGATTAAACAAGCATTCAAACAAATATAAAAATTTTAACTGTACAGAATGGATATGTAAATTACCCATTATCAAAACAAAACACAAAGAGGAAAAACGTGCTCTGAGAAATGATGGTGGAGTGTGCATAATTAAGACTGAACATGCAGGAATATTTTAAAGATATATCATTTAGCAGAGACCTAAACCATTGCTGGAAACTTGCAAGGCCAAGAGTAGGGGCAGTGGATATAGGGGGCATTTCAGGCAGATGAAATCATGATGGGGGTGGGTGAGTACAGTTTTGTGCATTTAAAGAACTATGAAGGCCACTGTAGTTACAGCGTATTGTTGGGGTGGGGGTGCCAAGAAGAATATAAGGTTTAAGAGACAGGCAGATCACTGAGGAACTTTTAAGAGCAAGTTCATTTTGAGAAAAGAGTTCCAGGCTTAATATCACTCTGGGTGCTAAGGGTCCAAAACTGGAAATGCAACAGCAGAAGAAATGCTGCTTTAGTGTCCAAGCAAAAGATAATTCTGATTTGGATTGGCCAGTTGGAGATTGGAAGAACAATTTCAAGACATATTTAGACTTGCTTTAAACAGCATTGTTATGTGAGTTGTAGAAAGAGATTGATGCTGGAATGTTTTCACCTTTTGGGGTTTGAGGTATTCACTCAGGGCCTTAGATAGTATCTTTAAATCCATTCCCTTTCCTAGTCTCTACTTTTATGGCAAATAAATCTCCCAAAATAATAAGCACTGGACAGGTACTTTATGCAAGTATATAAGTAGATTATGTGTGATTAAAGATGAGGTTCAGGATATTTATGTATCTTCATCTTTATATATCTTCATCTTTCTTGCAATCTTGTAGTATCAGATTGACACCTGTCTTGTCTTCCCTTTCCTCTTATGTTAAAACTAGATTCTGTTCCTCTGCTGTAGCCCTTACTGAGTTCCTTCTTCTCCCAATGCCATCATAGAATTTGGAGGCCCACTTATTTTTAATTAAATGGCATAAACAAACCACATTGTAACCACAGATTAATCTTCCCTTTCCATAGCTCATTCCATACTCATTTAGCACATTAGTCTTTCATTTGGAAACTCTTTGTGGATTATCTTTCTTTTTGGTCTCCATCAGTTTATATGCAAATTATGTTTATTACTGAATCATCCCAGATTTTCCACCCCAGTAAAAATGTAGTACTCCAACCAACCCTGAGAAATGAATATGAGAATTACCCTTATTTATCAATTTTCATAACACTGGATTCATCTATTAAGAAATTAAGACAGGGCCAGGACATCTATATAATTACCAAGCTTTCAAAGTTTACAGGGAACTTTCATCTAAACTATGATTTAGAAATAATTAATCTGTTTGCTGAATACCTCCTTCACTTTCTACTCTGAATTTTACTCATTTTCTCTGCTTTTCTAATCTGTTTTTCAAATTGCCCAGTCATATGTGAGAACTGTATAAGCCATTCAATTTTTATGAAAATTAAATTGTAGTTAAGTCTTTCGTATCTATTATAAACAAATCTCTCCCAGAACACAAAAAAGTGAATGTTTGCTTTTATATTTTCTTTCAGACTGTGAATCAAGGTTGAGACCAAGAAATTATTTCTGAAAAAGGATATTTATGGAATAGAATCATCCTGATGGGAGATAATGGAAAAACTTACAAAACACAGCATTGAGTGTTCAAGTTTCAGAGGTGATTGGGAATGTAAAAGCCAGTTTGAGAGAAAACAGGGATCTCAGGAAGGACATTTCAGTGAAATGATATTTACTCCTGAAGACATGCCCACTTTCAGTATTCAGCATCAGAGAATTCATACTGATGAGAAACTCCTTGAATGTAAGGAATGTGGGAAGGATTTTAGTTTTGTATCAGTCCTTATTCGACATCAGCGAATTCATACTGGTGAGAAACCTTATGAATGCAAAGAATGTGGCAAGGCCTTTGGTAGTGGTGCAAACCTTGCTTACCATCAAAGAATTCATACTGGTGAGAAGCCTTTTGAATGTAAAGAATGTGGAAAGGCCTTTGGTAGTGGCTCAAACCTTACTCACCATCAGAGAATTCATACTGGTGAGAAACCCTATGAATGTAAGGAATGTGGGAAAGCCTTCAGTTTTGGATCTGGCCTTATTCGTCATCAGATCATTCACAGTGGTGAAAAGCCTTATGAGTGTAAGGAATGTGGGAAGTCCTTTAGTTTTGAATCAGCCCTTACTCGGCATTACAGAATTCACACAGGTGAGAAACCTTATGAATGTACAGATTGCGGGAAAGCCTTTGGCAGTGGTTCAAACCTTACTCAACATCGGCGGATTCATACTGGTGAGAAACCTTATGAATGCAAAGGATGTGGAATGGCCTTTAGCAGTGGTTCAGCCCTTACTCGGCACCAGAGAATTCATACCGGTGAGAAACCATATATATGTAATGAATGTGGGAAGGCCTTTAGTTTTGGATCAGCCCTTACTCGACATCAAAGAATTCATACTGGCGAGAAACCTTATGTATGTAAGGAATGTGGGAAGGCTTTTAATAGTGGCTCAGATCTCACTCAACATCAGCGAATTCACACTGGTGAGAAACCCTATGAGTGTAAGGAGTGTGAGAAAGCCTTTAGAAGTGGTTCAAAACTTATTCAGCATCAAAGAATGCATACTGGTGAGAAACCTTATGAATGTAAGGAATGTGGGAAGACCTTTAGTAGTGGTTCAGACCTTACTCAACATCATAGAATTCATACCGGTGAGAAACCCTATGAATGTAAGGAATGTGGGAAGACCTTTGGCAGTGGCTCAAAACTTATCCAACACCAGCTAATCCATACTGGTGAAAGACCCTATGAATGTAAAGAATGTGGAAAGTCCTTTAGTAGTAGCTCAACTCTTAATCGGCACCAGAGAATACACACTGGTGAGAAACCCTATGAATGTAGGGAGTGTGGGAAGGCTTTTTGTAGTGGCTCAAGCCTTACTCAGCATCAGAGAATTCATACAGGTGAGAAACCTTATGAATGTAAGAACTGTGGGAAGGCTTATGGGAGGGGTTCAGAGTTTCAGCAACATAAGAAAAGTCATAATGGTATGAAACTCTGTGAATTGGAAACTATAAATTGAAATTATGTGATGAAAGGACTCTAAACATATGACAAGAAAATTCGTAGTGGTGAAAAGCTCTACAAATAGAACTAAGGTACAAATGCCTTACTTATGCTTCACAGGTTAGTCAATCTAAGAAAATTTGTACAGGAAAAAAAAAAAACCCGAATAAAATAAATATTTGATGATCCTTATCTATATTCATTCCTTCACTACTTTTGGAAAATTCATACTTACGAATGTTAAAAATGAAAAAAAAAGCATTTATTGTATTTTGCCTCTATTTTAAACGTTGGAAAACTCATTTCTGGGTTAACCCTGCTATACTTTTTAAATGGTCTTTTTTTTATTATATAGAATTACTGATTCGTCTCAAAATTATTTATTGCAAGTCTAAATATATCATTTTTTCTTCTCTGCTTATCATCTTTACACCATTTGTTCAATAACCTTGTCCATTTTTGTATTTTTTTATTCAATATTTGATGGTAAGTTACATTTTTATTCAGATTAAGCTTGGATATCAGGTCAGTGTTTTTTAAATTTACATATTTGTATCTATGTCTCACCCTGTTTATGGTAAATAACTGTTACTTTTAAGTATCCTTTAATATCTGATGAACCTGTACCTTTTATTTTAGAAGATTGTTTTACTTTCCTTTTATAACATTATACTCTCCATTTTGCAAAACACTTTCCCTCATCATATTGTAGATAAGAAAAAAAAGCATATGGTTACCTGTAATCTTTCCAATCATAGATGATCACTGTCAAACTTTTGGAGCAAATCCTTTAATAATATCTCTCTCATTGTTTTGGAAACAAGATATGATTATGCTATACTATAACCAGCCCTTAATATTTTTGTCTGTAAATATGTTACTATTTTATTCGCTTTATAGTATTCATCTGTCTTTTTCAAACCCGAATTTTGTCAAATATTAAAAATTTTCCCACTACAAACACTTACCTTGATGGCCCCTTTCAGTGTGTCTGCATTATTTATTTATTGTTCACTTCAAATATAATGTGTCAATATAAAAGATTTTTACATCACAGATAAAGCCGGCCTTTCCTTTGAGCAGCATTCTTGGCCTCAGTTCCTTTCCAATGTTAACCAATTTACTTATTCTTCCAGATCCTTTTATGTGCATCTATAACATGCCTATGGTAATATGGGTAGAATCGGAATACCTCAGAGCCTTATTGTATGGATTCTATAATTGTGCCTATCACATAATAAGTGCTTAGTGAATGTTACCTATCACCATTATCTTCTCAAGCTTCATTTTTATTATTTATAAGAAAACTTTTAGCCATGACCCATATCTTAATTCAACAACAAAGATCTCACAATGGAGAGAGACATTCATTTAAATGAGTGTAGGGAAAGTTTGACTGACACTCATTCCTTGTTGAATAAGAATATTTGCTGCTAGGCACAGTGGCTCACACCTATAATTTCAGCACTTTGGGAGGCCAAGGTGAGTGGATCACTTGGGGCCAGGAGCCTAGCTAACATGGTGAAACCTCATCTCTTATTAAAAATACAAAAATCAGTGAGGCATGGTGGTGTGTGCCTGTAGTCCCAGCTACTTGGGAGGCTCAGGCACAGGGTTTGCCTGAACCTGGCAGGCGGAGGTTACAATGAACCAAGATCATACCACTGAACTCTAACCTGGGTGACAGAGCAAGACTCTGTCTCAAAAAAGAAAAAAGGAATAATTTGTTCTGCAGAAAAATATAAGACTATTAAGTGTGAGAGACAAATACACTATAAAACTTGTACCAGCATAGAAATAAAAAGCTATGGCAGTTTTCTCCATTGAAATCCAAATACTAATTCAGTATTCTGCATGATTCTTTGCTTAAAAATAAAATCCAGACAGGCACAGTAGCTCAAGCCTGTAATCCCCCGACTTTGGGAGGCTGAGGCAGGAGCATTGCTGGAAGCCCAGAGTCTGAGACCAGCCTGGGTGACACAGTAAATCCCTGTCTCTACGGAAAATGTTTTAAAAAGAATGAGCCAGGCATGGTGACCTCCAGCTACTCAGGAGGCTGAGGTGGGAGGATCAGTTGAGCCAGGAATTCAAGGCTACAGTGCACTATTATTGTGCCATACCACTGCAGCCTGGACAACAGAATGAGACCCTGTCTCTAAAAATAAATGAGTAAATTAGTTAAAATCAAAACAAATTATTTTTTAAAATAAATGGTGCTGAGACTACATAACCCATAAGGATCTGTTATATACAGAAGAAAATTTACAGCTCTAAATTCATTCGTTAGAATATTAAAGAAATTGTAAATAAAAAATCCAAGCATATAACCCAATAAAAGAATAACTACACCAAAAACTCTAAGGATAATGGGAGGGAAACATAATTTTAGAAGAAAAAAGCTAGATCAATAGTCACAATCTGCTGTTTTGAAAAAAAAAAATAGTAGCAGTTCTCATAAATAAACATATAGGAACATGAATGCAAAAAAGACATTACTCTAGAGACTTTATGGATTACAGGTTGAGTGTCCTTAATTTGAGAATTCAAACTCTGAAATGCTCCAAAATCCAATAGTTTTTGAATCCAATGGGATGCTCAAAGGAAATTTCAGACTTTTGAATTAAGTATGCTCACCTGGTAAGTATAATGCAAATATTCCGAAAACACTTCTAGTCCCAAGCACTTTGGATAAGGGATACCCAAATTTCTATTTATTACTATTGCATGTAATCTTTTAATAATTATTTTGGGCTGGGCACAGTGGCTCACGCCTGTGATCCCAGCACTTTGGGAGGCCAAGGTGGGTGGATCACAAGGTCAAAAGATCGAGACCATCCTGGCCAACATGGTGAAACCCCATCTCTACTAAAATTAAAAAAAAAAATTTAGCTGGGCATGGTGGTGTGTGCCTGTAGTCCCAGCTACTCGGGAGGCTGAGGCAGGAGAATTACTTGAACCCGGGAGGCAGAGGTTGCAGTGAGTGGAGGTCACAACACTGCACTCAAGCCTGGCACCCGGTGACAGAGCAAGACTCTGTCTCAAAAAAAAATTATTTTGAATATTAAAATGAATGTTTTAAAAAAGGCTTTTAATCACCAGAACTGACAGCAAGTGGCATAGAAATGGGTATTATATAAGGGATATAAAGCAAAAACTGTATCTATATTGGCTGGGGAAAACCCCTGTGGCAAAAGTCTCTCTTAAAGATATGGGTTGATGATTTGGAGTTTTTTAATTAAATCCTGTTTATCAGTCTTTTTCTATACACAGTTAGAACTTTGAGTCTCAAATGCATGAAGATATTCTCTTTCTTCCCCTAGAAGCTTTATTTCACTTCTCACATCTCAAGTTTTGGTGTACAATATGAGGTTTAGTGGGTCAAGTTTAATTGTTGATACTCCTACAGGTATCCAAGTTAATCCAGCATTATTTATTGAAAAGTAAATTCTTTCCCCCAGATTATATTCCATTTCTACACGCCTCTTGTCACCTTTCCTGATACCATCCTGAACCTAACCATGGCTATATGTTACTTAGATGTTTATAACTTCCTAATTTGTCTCTGTTTTCACAGCCTTCAGGGCTTTCACAACAGCAGAACCACAGTGATTCAGATGATATCACTTCTATGTTCAGTTTCTGGAAAATGTGAGCAAAAAATAAAGTAGCATCAGATTATAACCCAAAGTATAAAATAAAAATCCATGCATTCATACTAATATATTACTATATTATCAGATAAATAACTAAATAAATGGAGAAGAGACAAATCTCCAGTGCAGAATTCCAAATAATTTATGTAGATATTCTGCCTTCAGGGAAGCGGAGCATAAACCGCTGCTCCTTAAGTACGTGCTGTGAATAGTGACTTCCAAAGAGTACTGTATGGGAAAAGGGGGAAAAGAGTAACTTTACACTGGAGAAACTTGACAAACACTCCCTCAGGTGATCAAGACCAACAAAAATAGTAATCAGGTAACAGTATGAATCCTTGATATCTATGAGGAAA
The DNA here is from genome assembly GCA_004027835.1 of Alouatta palliata. Classification (NCBI taxonomy): domain Eukaryota; kingdom Metazoa; phylum Chordata; class Mammalia; order Primates; family Atelidae; genus Alouatta; species Alouatta palliata. The sequence goes on from PVKV010015867.1 coordinate 29,391, forward strand.
ATGTCACTTTACCTCTAAATCCTCATGTAATCACGAGAAAAACATGGGTGTGGTGATGACCACCTGTAATCCCAACGACTCAGGAGGCTGAGGCAGGAGATTCACTTGAACCCAGGAGGTGGAAGCTGCAGTGAGCCGAGACTGTGCCATTGCACTCCAGCCTGAGTAAGAAGAGCAAAACTCCGTCTCAAAAAACAAAAAAAGAGGAAGAAACTGTCACAGCTAACAGTAACCTAAGGAGAAATGATGACTAACTGGAATGTGCTCTCCTGCTTAGAATGCTGGAACAGAAAAAGAAGAAAAGCTTAAAACCTAAGAACAGCTGGAATAAAGTATAAGCTTTAGCTAATAGTAATGTACCAATACTTGTTCATTAATTGTAACAAATGTATCATACAATGTAAGATGGTTTTAGTAGTAGAGGAAACTAGGTGTAGGGTATATGGGAATTTTCTGGATTACTTTTCTAACTATTCTGTAAATCTAAAACTGTTCTAAAATAAATTGTATATTTTAAAATAGAATGAAGTTGAGTATTCAAATTATTTCTAAGTAGTCATTCCCGTGTATCCACAGAGCTGGGTTTATCATGATTTGAGTAATGATATTACATGCAGTCATTTACTTAGATCCATGTGTTAAGACAGGAACACACATAGAGCCCAGACCACTGTTTCCTGATATGTTAGGCTAAAACTCAGATTTGACACTCAGAATCATTTTGGTCCTCTTCAACATTTTCCTCCATCTAATTGCACAACTCTACTTGTTGGGTCTCCTGAGCTCTAGAGCCAATAACAGTGATCCTAAAGTAATTCTCATGATTTTGTCTAAGGAACAATTTAAATTCTCAGATGACTCTAAATCTGCAAAAATATTAATAGAGAAAAAGTAATAGGGTTATGTGTATAGGAACAACTGTAAATTTTACTAAATGTAAAAAAGATTTCTGCTTATTAAAAAATCAAGAGGCCAAAAGATTATGAAGTTACTGAAACAACACATGACAAACACTAACCTTAACATGTAATACATAAAGAAATATATTTCTTAAATATATAAAGAAATTTGTAATCAGTAAAGATGATCAACAATGTGGAGAAACAGAAGCATTTATAGTAGCATAAACATGCCTTTTAAACATTTGAACAAATGATCAGTTTCTCTTATAACACAGAAATGGAAATGAAATTATAATGAAAATTGTTCTCCTGTCTTGAACAAGTTTGATAAAACATTTATTAGTATCCATATTCCTAGAAAGATGTTTCCTGTTCTATCTCCCAACACATACAGTGTTACTACAATATAGTGTGAAAGCATCAAGGCAAAAATCCTTAATCTCTTTGCCCTGAATATCTGCAAATACTGGATATCTTTGCAATATCCAGTACTCACAGGTCATTCCTCAACCCAGGGCTCTAACTGCAATAAAATTTATATACCCATTTTCTGTTCTCACCTACCAGATCAAATTCTTGTGTTCTACTCTATACTCTGAAATCCATAGTAACTTATGAGCATAATGCCCTCGCCTTTTAAGGAAGCATTCTTAATTTGTCTTTTATTGTTTAGCTTCTAATTTTTAAAAAAAAATTTATAGGTTTAGGAAGTTACAAGGGCAGTTGTTACATACATAGTGTAGTAGGGAAAGTGTTAGCTTATAATGTACCCATTACCTGAATAACGTACATTGTACTCAATAGAAGTATTTTTTCGTTTGAGATGGAATCTCCTTCTGTTGTCCCCTAGCTGGAATGCAATGGCACAATCCCGGCTCACTGCAACCTCTACTTCCCACGTTCAAACAATTCTCCTGCCTCAGCTTCCTGAGTAGGTGGGACTACAGGCACCTGCTACCATGCCCAGCCAATTTTTGTATTTTTAGTAGGGACAGGGTTTCACCATGTTAGCCAGGCTCGAACTCCTCCCACCTGAGGTCAGCTGTAAATCTGTCTGGTCCTGAGTTTTTTGTTGTTGTGAGATTTTTTCTATTACAGATTCAATTTCAATACTCATTAGTAGTCTGTTGAGGATTCCTATTTCTCCCTGGTTCAATCTTAGAAGACTGTGTGTTTCCAGGAATTTATCGACTTCCTCTAGGTTTTCTAATTTGTGCATATAGTCTCTTCTGATTTTTTCATATATCTGTGGTATCGGTTATAATGTCACCTTATCATTTCTGATTGTATTTATTTGAATCTCCTTTTTTTCTTGGTTAATGTAGCTAGTGGTCTATCCGTTTTGTTTATCTTTTCAAAGAACCAACTTTTTTTCTTTTATATTCTTTTGTTCTCAGTCTCATCTTCGTCTGCTTTGGTATTTGTTATTTCTTTCCTTCTGCTAGCTTTGGGTTGGGTTTATTTTTTTCCTTCAGATGTGATGTTAGGTTATTCATCTGAGATTTTTCTATCTTTTGAGTATAGGCATTTAATGCTATAAAATCTCTTTTAGCACTGCTTTTGCTGTATCTCAGATGTTCTGGAGTATTGTCTCTATTTTCATTTATTTCAAAAAATTTTATATTTCCACCTTAGTTTCATCATTGACCCAACAATCATTCAGGAGCAAGCTGTTTAAATTCCATGTATCTGTATAGTTTTGAGAGTTCCTCTTGGTATTGATAGATAGGTTTTATTCCACTGTGGTCACAGAAGACATTAGATATGATTTGATTTTTTAAACAATAACAGAGTTTCTCCATTGATTTCTGTCCCCGTGATCTGTCTACTGCTGTCCATGGAGTGCTGAAGTTCCCTGCTATTGTTGTATTGCTCTCTATCTCTTTTCTTAGGTCTAACAGTATTTGTATTGTGGATCTGGGTGTTGCATTGTTGGATGCATATATATTTAGGATTGTTTCATCTTCTTGTTGAATTTATCCTTTATCATTATAAATCATCTTCTTTGTCCTTTTTAATTTGTGTTGGTTTAAAGTCTCTTTTGGCTGTCACAGTGGCTCACGCTTGTAATCCCAGCACTTTGGGAGGCTGAGGCAGGCAGATCATTGAGGTCAGGAGTTCAAGACCAGCCAGGGCAACATGGTGAAACCCCGTCTCTACTAAAAATACAAAAACAAACAAAAAAAATTAACTGGGCATGAGGGTGCATGCCTATAATCCCAGCTACTTGGGAGGATAGACAGCAGCCGGAGGTTGTAGTGAGCCGAGACTGTGCAACTGCACTTCAGCCTGGACAGAGTCAGACTCTGTCTCAAAAAAAAATTAAAAAATAAAATAAATATATTTGACTAACAACTTATATATTAAAGGAAATTATAAATATATTAGACAAAATAGTGCTAACAGGCTATTATGAGTTGAACTGTGTCCCTAAAAGGAGATGCTTAAGTCCTAAGCCCTGGTACCTGTAAATGTGACCTTACTTGGAAATACAGTCTTGAGGGATGTAATCAAGTTAAGATGAGGTCACCAGTTAATCCCAATCTAATCTGACTGGTGTCCAAATAAGAGACATTCACAGAGATACACGGGGAGAATGCAATGTGAAAATGGAAGCAGAGATTAGAATGAGGTATGTAAAAGCCAAGGAATGCCAAGGACTGCCAGCTGTTAACAGGTTAGAAGAAAGGCATAGAATGGTTAGGAGAAAGGCATAGAACAGATCCTCACTCAGAGTCCTCATAAGGAAACAAAACTGTCAGCACCCTTGATTTTAGATTCCCAGGCTCCAAACTGTAAGAGAATAAATTTCTCTTGTTTTAAGCCACCCAAGTTTTTGGTACTTGGTACTTTGTTATGGTATCCTTTAAAAACTAATACATAAGAGAAACTTTGATAATGTGTACCCTAACTTGTTCTCATTACATGTTTGAAAAACTTTTATTATAAAGGTTAACAAAAGGGTCTTTAGTTTCTATCATTCAACCAGTATGAATTCCTTCATGGCGAATGAGGTCGGAGCGACTACCAAAAGCTTTTCCACATTCCTTACAGTCATAGGGTTTCTCACCAGTGTGAATTCTCTGATGTCTAGTAAGGTTTGAGCCTTTATTAAAGGCCTTCCCACATTTATTACATTCATATGGTTTTTCATCTGTATGGATTCTCTGATGTTGAATAAGTTCTGAGCTCTGAATAAAGGCCTTTCTACATTCTTCACATTCATAGAGCTTCTTACCAGCATGAATTCTGTGATGGTTAGTAAGTGTTGAGGCACTATTAAAGGCCTTCCCACACTGCTTACATTCATAAGGTTTCTCACCAGTATGCATTCTCCGATGCTGAATAAGCCTTGAGTGTTGAGTAAAGGCTTTCCCACATTCTTTACATTCGTAAGGCTTCTCACCCGTATGAATTCTCAGATGTAGAAAAAGGTGTGAACTTTTAGTAAAGGCTTTTCCACATACTTTACATTCATAGGGTTTCTCACCAGTGTGAATTCTCTGATGATCCTTAAGGTTTGAGCAATAATTAAAAGCTTTTCCACATTCCTTACATTCATAGGGTTTCTCACCAGTGTGAATCCTCTGATGTTGAGAAAAATACGAACTACAACTAAAAGCCTTGCCACATTCCTTACATTCATAGGGTTTTTTACCAGTGTGAATCCTCTCATGTCGAGTAACAAGTGAGCCATAACTAAAGGACTTCCCACACTCCTTATATTCATAGAGTTTTTCACCCAAATGAATTCTCTGATGTTGAATAAATTGTGAGTTCTGATTAAAGGTCTTTCCACATATCTTACATTCCCATCGTTTCTCTTCACTCATAGTTTTTTGAGGTGGAGTAAGAAATGTGGGCTGAATGAAAGTAGTCATGTCTTCATGGGTAAGTATTACTTGACTGAAATGTCTCTGCTTTAGAGATAATATCTTGGTCTCACACATAGATTCCAGATCTGAAAGAAAATAAAAAGGCAAATAAATTTTCCTTTTCTGGGCAAGTTAAAACTTCTAAAAAAGAAATGGGAGGATTAAACTGAAAATATCTGGGAAATTAACACACTTCATTTTCAAAGGTGGCTAGGCAATCGGTAAAATTGACAAGAAAAGCACAGACATTAGGAGAGGTCATGAAAGAAGCTGAGGATGTGGATTCAGGAAGTAGATAACCTCTATGAGCCTTAAATGTTGCTCTGAACCAGAGTCACCTTAACCCTTGGTGAATACACACTGTTCAGCATCATCCTCCGTATTATAGAAGATTCTAATTTCTTTTTTAATTTTTCTTTGCTGCAGGTGCTGCCTGAGACCCAGCTTTGTGTCTCCTCATCATACAGCTTGTGGAGCTCCGACTGCAAGGCCATCAGCATGGCCAGGCAGGGGTTCAGCTGGAGGGTAATGGAGGAGACAGGTCAGCAGGATGCTGCCTCTGCTCCAGGGCAGAGAGATTATAATTATATATACATGTGTATAAATATATACTAACATACACAGAGATAATACTGTTATGTTTTGCAATTTGTAGAATTGTCAGACCTACATAAAAGGGCTATTAAGAACAATAAATGTGTTGATAGGTTTAAAGGGTGGGGGGGGTGGAGTTCAGTGACTGTGCAAGGGTATACTGGCAAATCGCTAGCCTTCAACAAATCTAGTATGCTGAACACAGCTGGTGGGGAGAGTAGACAGATAAATCTCTTCTGTGCATACAGGATGATATGGGATAGGGACTCACTGAAAATAATTTGCTCTGCAATTCTGTGATGTTGACCTCAGGAGAAAGAAATGAATCATCCAAGTCATGGCAGTGACTGAGAAGAAAGGTGGCTCAAGTTTGAGACAGAGGAGAGTTAAGACAGGATGAAATGTACTTCATGAGAAGGAAGGAACTCCATGTCAATATATGAACAGTGAGCCCCAGTTCTATGCTTTAAGGCAATTAACATCTGAGCCCTCTTTTCCTTGTTTGTTAAAATGGGAATGACACTTAACTCATGATTGCTAAAAAGATAAGGAATGAGCTAGACTGTTACTCAACACTCAAGGCTTATTCTGCATCAGACAAGGCATACTGGTGAGAAACTAAGTATGTAAATAATCTAATATAAAGTAAGCACTAAGTATTGGTAGCTATTATTATGAAAGAATGTCATAGCAAAAACAGAGATAATGGGCAAATGAAATGGCTTGAAGATGTCAAAATAAAGCCAGCTAGACTATCTTAAGTCCTCCCTCCATACAATCATTGGACAAACTCAGTCTGAGTGCATCCCTAGAAATCTCTTGAAGTTGTCTTCATTTAATTGTTGTATTGAATCCCCTCTTTCCTAGACCACTGTAGGCTTCTCCTAATGGTCTCTGCAATATGTTCCAGCACCCTCTAATCCATTCAGCACCTGGTGTGGTATTTGGTCCCAAAACTGAAAATCTAAACTCCTTGGTAATTACCAAGAAGACTCCAATAATGAGGCTCTTGCCTACCTCTCCAACCTTGTGCTATACTCCACTTCCACTTGCTCAAGAAGCCCTAGTCCTTCAAGCACATCAAGTTCTTCCTGCCTTTGAAGGCCTATCCCCTTTACCTGGCCTACTCCCATCCTATCACCATTGTTGGCCCTGCTAATTGCTGCTAATCATTTGAGCCTCTGCTCAAACAGTGTATGTCTAGAAGGCCATAACTGATCTTGAGTCTAAATTATGGTCTTCCTGTTATTAGGCCTCAGATCTTTCTATTTCTTATTAATGGCACTTATTATATATAATATTATATAATCTGCACAGATCCAATGAAATCAAGAAATGTTTGATATTTTCACTAATACATACTCACGTCCTGGCAAACTACCTAAAGAATTACTGAGGCAATAAATGAATTTAGATTTATTGTTCTCAAGAATACATTTTTAGAATGGGTTTTCAAGATGGATGACTAGAGGCACCCAGCATTTACCTCCTCCACGAAGGACCAAAACAGCGAGTAGATAATCACACACCAAACTGAGCATCTATGACAGAACACTGGAATTCAGCAGGGAAGTAACAGGGAACCTCTCAGGCACAAAGAGGGAAGCAAAACAGCTGGCCTTACCAGGATCAGCTTGGATCCAACAGTGTAGGGGAAAGGTAAGGGAGACCATATTCCCACTGTGGACTCCTGCAATCCTAGCCACAAAACAGCCCCTCAGCCCTCATGGGCCCTAAGACTAGTAAAGGGAGCTACCCAGTTCTAGATAGGGAGTTCATGCTGGGTCCCTCCCACAAACCCAAGCAACTGCAGCACAGTGCCATTTTGGGATCCCAGACCCTAACAGACTACATCCTCCCCTGAGACCCAACAGTTCCTCCGTCTCTACATGCATTGAGCTCTGCTGGCTTCCTCCCATGTCCACGTAGAGGGCTAAAGCACTGCAATGGTGGCTGGAACCATCAGTGTGGCTAGGTCCCCAGTACTCCAGTCCAGCACTCAGAGTCCTACACCCTGGGGAATGAGCAGTACGGCAGTAAGAGGCTGCTCTTGGGGCAGAGGGAGCTGAAGTGTGTGCTCCCAAGAGCCTGAGAGCCACCTGCCTGGGGCCACTGCCACTGACAGGAATACCACTGCTCCCAGGCAGCTGGGTCCCTATGCATCTGCAAGTGCCTTCAGGGGCCCTTAAGACTAGTGCTGGTCAGCATCAAAGGGCCTGACATCAAGCCTACCTGGCCCACCAAAGCTGCTGCCTTAGGACATCTGAGGGTCTGGGAATGGACCCACCTTGCCAGCCGTTGCTGGTGCCCACATGCATCATCCCCACAATGAGGAAAGACAGAGCCAGTCTATGACCAGGGCCTGAGCATTCTGTCTGCGGGCATGGGAATTAATCCGCCATACCCACCACAGCTTGAATCCATGTGCACCACTGGCAGGGTGAGAAGACAGGGTTGCCATGCCTGTTGCTGCCCCTGCCACTGCTGTATGCAATGTCCAGGGGTGTGGGGATGAATTCACTCCTCATATTGCCACCAATGCCTGCACATATCTTCTGAGGGCCTAAGTATGAGCTCATTTAGCCTGCCAGTGCCCACGATCTATTGTTTGGGAGCCCGGGGATTGACTGGGCCCATCCTCCATCACTAGCATCCATGCTCCCCTGCAAGCAACCTGACGACAGGCTGTCCCAGCCTGCTGCCACCACCAACGCAAGCACCAAAATGTACACCCCACCTAGAGGAACAGGGACTAGCCCATCCAGACTGCCGTTGCCACTGCTGGTACCTGCATATGTTGCTTCAAAGCCCAAACAGTTGGTCAACTACTGCTACTGTCATAATCAATGCCATACATGCCAACGAGGAGCCCAAGGACGTGCCCATCTTCCTGGCCCACTGCTACTACTGCCAGCACCTGAGCAAGCAACCTGGAGGCCCAGATATCAACCTGCATGGAGCAGCTACCACCAGTGCCTGAATACACCACCTGAGGCCCCATGAACCAGTATGCTCAGGCCATCACCAACATCACTGGGGCCTATGGACCAGCCCAGCTGGTGTACCTATCCCAGAAAAGCCTCATCACAGCTTCTACTAACAACCAAACCCTAAGCCACTGAGGAACTCATAGATAATGCTGACACTCATTACAGCCAAAGAAATCATATGGAGATTATACCACTGCACCCACCTAGAACAAAGCCAAAGCAACCTACCCAACCACCACTATAAATACATCTAGAGTAAAAATGTTTTCCTTATGAAATCAAATCCATAAAACTGGATAAAATGACCATAACAAAAAATACACAGGTATCAATGTTAGGATAAAAGAAACATGAAAAAGCATAGACATGACATCTCCAAAGTAACACAATAATGCTCCAGCAACAGATTCCAACAAACAAGAAATCTACTGAGTTCCTAAAAAAGAACTCAAAATAATGATATTAAAGAAACTCAGTGGGACACAATAGAACATGGATAAATACCAAAAGAATCAGAAAAAAACAATTCATGATTTGAATGAGAAACTCAGCAGATAGATATCATGAAAAAGAACCAAACAGAAGTCCTAAAACTGAAGAATTTCAATGAATGAAATAAAAAAACAATTGAGAGCTTCAACAATAGAGTAGATCAAGCAGAGGAAAGAATTTCTGAACTTGAAGACAGGTGTTTTGAAAGAACCAGGGAAGTCAAAAGTAAAAATTAATAAGGAATTTTTAAAACTGAAGAAAGCTTAGGTGACATATGGGACATCATAAAGTAACGAAGTATGCAAATTTTGGGTGTTCTAGAAGGAGAAGAGATGGACAAAGGCATAAAAACCTATTTAACAAAATAATAACTGAAAACTTTCCAAGTCTTGTAAGCAATATAGACATCCTGATGCAGGAGGCTCCACAATGCCCAAATAGATACAATCCAAAAAGGTCTTCCAAGGCCTATTACAGTCAAACTGTCAAAAGTCAAAGACAAAGAGAGAATTCTTAAAATCGCAAGAGAAAGGCGTTAAGTCATATGTAAGGGAACCCTCATCAGACTAGTAGCAGATACCCTGGCAGAAATCTTCCATGCCAGAAAAGAATGGAACAATATATTCAAAATGCTGAAAGAAAAAATACTGTTAGTCAAGAATAGCATACCTAGCAAAGCCATCCTTCAAAAATGAAGGAGAAACAGTTTTTCCCAGAGAAGCAAAAACAGAGAAAATTTATCACAACTAAGGCAGCCCTATCAAAAATGGTAAAGCCTGTCCTACATCTGGAAGTGAATGAAATATCTACCTTCATTAAACAAATGAAAATAAGAAGCTCACTGGTAGAGCTGAAATACAAAATGCAAACAGAAACGACTCAAGTCTAACCATTGCATAAAGCCACCAAACCAAATGATCAGAGAAAAGAAAACGGTTATATGAAACAACCATAAAAAATTAACAGAATAGGAATAAATCCTCACCTATTAATAATAACCTTGAATGTAAACAGTCAAATTCCCCACTTAAAAGATACAGTCTGGTTGAATGGATAAAATAAATATGACCCACCTGCATACTGGCTGTGAGAAACTTTATAAAATCACAGACTGAAAGTGAAGGGATGAAAAAAAAATACTGCACACAAACAGAAACCAAAAGCAAGTAGGAGTAACTATACTTAAATAAAACAGATGTTAAGTAAAAAAAACTGCAAAAGAGACAAAGAAGGTCATTATATAATGATAAAGGGATCAATTCAGCAAGAAGAAATAAAGTTCTTAATATATAGGTACCCAACACTGCAGCACCCAGATATATAAGCAAATATCATTAGATCTAAAAAATGAGATAGGGCTGGTCACAGTGGCTCAGGCCTGTAATCCCAATACTTTGGGAGGCTGAAGCAGGCAGATCATTTGAGGTCAGGAGTTCAAGACCAGCCTTGCCAATATGGCGAAACCCCATCTGTAATAAAAATACAAAAATTAGCCAGATGTGGTGGCACACACCTGTAATCCCAGCAACTAAGGAGGCTAAGGCAGGAGAATTGCTTGAACCGGAGAGGCAGAAGTTGTAGTGAGCCAGGGTTGTACCACTGCACTCAGGCCTGGGCAACAGAGTAAGACTCGGTGTCAAAAAAAAAAAAAAAAAAAAAAAAACAGAGTCCCATAAAATAATAGTAGGGGACTTCAACATCCCACTCTCAGTATTAGATAGTTCATCTAGACAGAAAATCAACAGCATTGGATTTAAACTGGACATTAGACCAAATGGACCTACCAGATACTAACTGAACATTTTATCCAATAGCTGCAGAATACACATTGTTCCCATCAGCAAATGGAACATCCTCCAGGAAGAGATCATATGTTAGGCCAGAAGACAAGTTACAACTAATTTTTAAAAATCAAAATCATACCAAGTATCTTCTCAGACTACACTACAATAAAACTAGAAATCAATAACAAAAACTTTGTAAACCACACAAATACATGGAAATTAAACAACGTGCTTGTTTATAAGCAACCATATGCTAACAAATCAGATAATCTAGAGGAAACAGAAAAATTCCTGGATACATAAACCTACCAAGATTGAACCAGGGAGAAACAGAGCAGAAGAACCTGAGCAGACCAATAACGAATAATGAGATTGAAGCAGTAATAAAATGTCTCCCAACAAAGAAAAGCCCAAGACTAAATGGCTTTACTGTTGAATCCTATCAAAATTACAAAGAACTAACCTCAATTTTTCTCAAACTATTCCAAAAAATAGAAGAGGAGTGAATTCTTCCTAATCCATTCTACAAGGCCAGCATTACCCTAATACCAAAACCAGAGGGACACAACAACAACAAAAACAACTACAGGTCAATACCCCTCATGAAAATAGACACAAAACCCCTCAATGAAACACTAGCAAATGAAACCCAATAATACAACCAAAAGATAATATATCACAATTAAGTCAGATTTTTCCCTAAAGTGCAAGGATGGTTCAACATAAGCAAATCAATAAACAGGATGCATCATATCAACATGATGAGGGACAAAAACTATATGATCAGCTCAACAGATGCAGAGAAAGCATTTGATAAAGTTCAACATCTCTTCATTATAAAAACCTCTCAAAAATTAGGAATTAAAAAACATACCTTGACATTAATAAAGGCCGTATATGACAAATCTACAGCTAACACCTTAGTGAATGGGAAAAAGCTGAAAGCCTTTCCTCTAAGAACTGGAAGAAGACAAAGAAGCCCACATTCACCACTATTATTCAATATAGTACTGGAAGTTGTATCCAGAGCAACCAGGCAAGAGAAAGAAATATAAGGTATCCGGATTGGATAACAGAAAGTCAAACTGTCCCTTTACAGATGACATGATCTTACATATACATAAAAACCTAAAGATGCAACCAAAAATTCTTGGAACTGATCAATGAAATCAGTAAAGTTGCAAGATACAAAATCAATATGTAAGAATGCAGAGCAATGGCAACTTTCATACTGCTAATAGAAGTGCAAATTGGTACAACTACCTTGGAAAATTGGTATATTTACTAAAGCTGAACACACACATATCCTATTGCTCAGTAATTCCACTCCTATGTATATACCCAAAAGAAATGTGTACACACATTTAACAAAAGTTACATAGAGGAACCTTCACAGCAGCATTATATGTAATAGCTAAAAACTGCCAACAAACCAGTTGTCAACAGTAGAAAGGACACTTAATTTATAGTAATTAATAATATATAAAGCATAATTTAAAATATATTCATAGAATGAAGCAGGGTGCAGTGGCTCACGCCTGTAATCCCAGCTCATTGGGAGGCCAAGGTGGGTGGATCACCTGAGGTCAGGAGTTTGAGACCTGCCTGGGCAACATGGTGAAACCCTGTCTCTACTAAAAATACAAAAAATTAGCTGGGTGTGGTGGTGCAGGCCTGTAGTCCCAGCTACTCAGGAGGCTGAGGCTGGAGAATTGCTTGAATCTGAGAGATGGAGGTTGCAGTGAGCCGAGATCACACCACTGCACTCCAGCCTGGGCAACAGAGCAAGACTCCATCTCAAAAAAAAAAAAATTATACATATATATGTATATATATATATTCATAGAATGAAATACAACATAGCCAATAAGAATGAACTAACACCAGATATATGCAACATCATAGATATGTCTCATAAACACAATGTTGAACAAAAAAAGCCAGACAAAAGACTAAATACTGTGTGATTGCATATATATAAAGTTCAACAACAGGCAAAACAAATCCATGGTGCTAAATGTCAGGATGGTATTTATTCTGGGAGAGGAAAAAGAGGCTGGTGATTGGGAAGGAGCAGAGAAGGGGTTCTGAAATGTTCTATTTCTTTTCCTGAGTAGTGGTTTCACCATTCTCAATTTCACCATGCTATGCAATCATAATCATATAGTTTTCTGTGCGTATGTTATACTTCAATTTTTTTTTTAAAGTAAAAAGTAATCAAATGTTTGATAAATGAAAGAATGAACTATTAAATCCAGAACGAACTGGTCAAAGATATTAAATAATTAAAAGTAGATAAAATGAAAACAAGTACAGAGAAGGAAAAAGAAGACACACACAAACACACACACACACTCATCTATTTCTTAGGGTGGAAATGTCTACTTTTATACCAGTCTAAATGTAGCATATCATAGAAGGAATGAAACCTAAAATGTGAGTAAAATAATTGTAGCATAATTACAGTCAGGAAGGTACCTGCTATATCGGACTAGGGAGAAAGTACGAGGAAAAAAAGGTAGGATAGCTTATACGGAAGAGGCCTCAGGCCTTTAAAGGGAGCTTCTTGATAATATCTCAGATGTATATTCCTCATAGCCCTGCGCCTAAGCCATCATCTCTTACTTACCTGAACATAGGCCTCTAGTCAACTCTCTGTCAACCATCCAGGGCTCTCTTCCTTGTTCCAATAAGGAGATCACAACTGGCTTAGAACTGGAAAGTCCTGCTCACAAGAAAAGACATGAGACATGGTTATGCTTTGGGCTCCCCAGAAATCAGATTCAGTCTCTTGGTGATCAAAGAAGAGATGCCATCACAAGAAGGATCAGAGAAAGATGGAGAAGATGAAGCTTCAGCCACAGTCCATTAGATATGCCTACTTCCAACTCTTCCATTCCATTCCAACTCAAACCATTCCTCGGGGAACAGGGAGCAGAAATTCAGCTGGTTACATGGAGCAAGTAATTCACAATGGAGAAAGGAGAGATTTTCCAAGGGCAGACTCTGAATTTTGGGGCATAGTTATCCTTACCCACTGAAATCAGGTTGCTGAAATTCTCCAACATCACTTCTTTGTATAAATTCATCTGACCAGAGTCCAAGCATTCCCATTCCTCTTGAGAGAAGTCTATGGACACATCCCTGAACATCACTGACCCCTGAAACAACAAATATGCTTTCACAATGAAAGGAAAAAAGAAAAAGATGGTGGTAGAGGTGACAGAAGCCTCTGCAAGAAAGGACACAGTAAGCAAATTAAAGGAGGTGGATCCTATCATATCAGAAGATATATATATCCTGTGTACAAAGGGATGTACAAATAGACTGGACTTTTCCAGTGATATGAAATGGCAAGCATTCAGCCCTATTAGTGAGTTTCTTCCCCCTCCCCCTTTCCCTTTATAAGTCCCAAGAGAGGGGAAAGTGGGAGGGACTTTCAAACATGTCTTATAATACATGGAGTAAAAATTTACAACATCAGGAGAAAACAAAAATAAACATTTCTAAAACCTTCCAGGAAGAAAACAAAGATCACCTAAGTTTTCAGGAATCACAATGGCAATAGACTTCTCAATAGCATAATTTGAAATAAGAAGAAAAGAAAGCAATTCCTTTAATATTATAAAGGAAACTGAATTCTGACCTAAAATTCTATATCCAGTCAAATTACTAAATCACTATGAAGATTAAATCAAGACAATTTTAGATCTGCAGGGAATAATAAAACTATTTCCAATGTGGCTTTTCTTAGGAAGCTACTGGGCTACATTTTCCATCAAAACTAGAGAGTATATTTTCTCATAATGCAAAAAAAAAAAAAGAAAAAAAAACTCCCAAAAAACTAGAGAGTAAATTAGGAAAAAGAAAAGGTATTATATTAAGAAACTGGAAAACTAACATGAAAATGGTGATCGAAGTGCCAGTATAATTATAAAAGGCAAATCCTAGAACATCATCTGACAGCGAGAGAGCAGCGCCTAGGAACACAAGACGTGAGGACTACAGGAAAGACGTCTCCAAAGAAAAATAAGGAGCTAGTATGTTTGATCATGTAGAAAATATTGATAGGCAACTGACAGCAATGTTAGAGAATTTGAAAAATAAAATAGCGACACATACATAAAACCAGGCAAAAGAAGAAACAAGGCAATTTGCTCTGAGAAAAATACAAATTGTACTAGAAAAAATACAGGATCTGGTGTTTTACTTGGCTCACATTAACAATATCTGCAAAGTCTTAATCACAGGGATAGCAATCATGTAAAGAAAAATTGTCATATAATTCTATTGCATGGACAAAAAATGAGGACTGTGGTATGGGAAATCTCAATCCATATTTGCCTGCCTAGAAATCACTACAAAATATGTATCCGAAAATAGCAATATAGAAATATTAATTAGAAACATAGGAAAAATGCCAAGAGAAACAGCAAAAAGCGTTTAAAGTAGCCACTTAAGGAGAGTAGGATTGGATAGTGGGACAATGCCCTGCCATTTTTCAGGTCTTTTAACATTTCTTGAATTTTTGGTTTTTTTTTTTAGATGGAGTTTCACTCTTGTTGCCCAGGCTGAAGTGCAGTGGCACACTCTTGGCTCACCGCAACCTCCACCTCCCAGGTTCAAGCGATTCACCTGCCTCAGCCTCCCAAGTAGCTGTGATTAGAGGCGCTGGTCACCACCCCAAGTTAATTTTTGTATTTTTAGTAGAGACAGGGTTTCACCATGCTGGTCAGTTTGGTCTCGAACTCCTGACCTCAACTGATATGCCCATCTCTTCCCAAAGTCCTGGGATTATAGGCACGACCAGCTAGGACTGAGGCTCCTAACCAATGGGGTCTGTGTTAACTCTAGGTAGTGTCTGAATTCAACTGAATTGTAGGATACTCAGTTAGTGTCCCAAGAATTGGTTTAAAAAAGGACACACATTCCCAATTGATAGGAGAAATGAGGATACCTGTCCTTCACCTTAGGATAAGCAGGGAGGCCCCTTTAGAATCCAGGGTACAAAGTGGAATGATGACATACTTTGGAATAATTTTTGCTGTGTTCTCTGGAGCTTAGGGGGCACAAAGACTGGTACCTATTCCTGCCTTTGGACTATATGTGGACCCCATAAAGGGACAAAGTGACTTCAACAAAGGAATGGATCAAGAATGCAGAAATGTGTGACAGATATCATAAGTAGCCATTTCAAGGAGACATGCTGCACATATCCCAGGAAATGCAATTAGAGGTTTCCAACAAGAGCTTCTCTGAGAAACGCTTAATGGTGCTCATAAAGGAGTGTTGAACATCCATCAAGGCAAAGGAGACCAACACCAAAACAAGTCAAGAAAGACTTCTTTTCCTTACCTCCTCTTCCCTACCCCTATTCTAATCTCATAGGATCCAGAGACTATTAGGCAGGAGAAATAGAAGCTTACAGCGAGGAAATCAAGAAGCTTAATATGTCCCTCTTTCATTCTGCAAGCTTGAAGCAAGCCTGAGCTCACAGAAGAAACTTTAAATGAAACTCACATATTATTACACTGAACTAGAGGTTATAAGTAGTAAAACGAGACTGAGATTGTGAGTGAAGACAATCAAAGGATATCAAAGAGTGATCAAAAAATTATAGTCTGTACAAGTTTTTATCCAGGGCAACAAAAAAGTTAACCCACAGAGAGGGTTCAGAGTAGAAATTATGAGGGAAAAAAATTTTCTTTTGCTTGCTTCATGTGGAATTCTGCTTATTTCAAAATGTTGATTATAAGCAGATTTGGTTTCTCAGGTACACAGTCATATCATCTATAAAGTGATAATCTTATGCCCTCTTTTGTAATTTTTAACCTAATTTTTTTCTTATGTAAGTGTTTTGGTTAATATCTCTAAAACAATGTTAAATGACATCAGTAATGTGGCATCCTTGTTTTACTTCTGATTTTCAAATATTTTCATGTTTCAAATATTTCCCTATTAAACATTAGGTTAACTTCTGAAAACAAAATTTAATTTATTCCTTTTAAATTTTATTGTCTACGACAGTATACCACACGTCTCTAGTTATTCCCATTAATATTGGGCAACAATCTTCCCTATAGAAATGATGAGTGTAACTAGAGACTGAAGGGAGAGGGGAACCAGATTTTCTATTTGGGCTTTGGTACAGGAGAGGGAAGACTCAGTCCTCTTTAAAAGAAATTCAGATAGAAAGGCCTTACACAAAATAGGTTTGTTAGATTTATTCTTATCCTGATTTTCTTTGCATCTGTACCAAACACATACAATTTAAAAATTGAGAGTAGGCCCATTCAGAGTTCCAAATTTACACCTTAAGAAAACACTGTCCCTATTCTGAGTCCTCTATCTTAATATGTATCCTCTAATTTTCAGAAAAAACGATCATCTAGTGAATGGATAACCTTATAATTTAGTGAGTTCCCCAAGATTAGAAGTGTTGAAACACAAATGAATAAAGGTATTTTTATTATCACTTGGAGGAAGAATCCAAAAATTCTAGTTGCCTGCCATGCCCACTGCCCCTCCTGAGATGAGGCAAGGTTCTTTTTTATCATAAAGGGATAAGACACAGAAAAAAACAAGAAATTCTAACCTATGTTTAGTTAGAACCTGAGAAGGAAAGGGAGAGAGAATGATAGTGGGGACTTTTTAAAGGGATAATGAGCGAAGATTTTCCTGAACTAATAATATTCATCCATAAATTTTAAAACTCTACAAATCCCCAGCAGATAAATAAAACACATACATATATCTTACACTAAAATTACAGAAAGCCAACAACAGAACAGTCAGAGGACGACAAGACAGATTACCATCAAAGGAGAAGAGCTAAATCAAGACTGTATGATACTGGCACAGGAATATACAAAATCTACGGAAGAGAATAAAGAGTTCATAAATATACCCATGCACATATAGACACTAGGTATATTTGATGACCAATGAAAATACAATAGATCTTCCAATATATAGTACTGAAAAAAATGGGTACTAATGGGAGGGGAATAATCTGACCTCTACCTCATAACATACACAAAAACCAGTTGCAAGTATATTAAATATCTAAACATGAAAGTGAAACTTATGGCTTTAAGCATATATATAAGAGAGTATCTGCATGACCTTGGGACAGGAAAGGATTTATTAAATAAGATACAGAAAGCACTAACCATAAAGGAAAAATATTGATAAACTCAGCTTTTAAAAAATTAGAACTTACCATAAAATCACCTTACAGGAAGTGATGAAACAGTCCAAATAGTAGGAAAACATAACCAATAAAGGACTGAGACCCAGATTACATAAATAACTTGTATAAATCAGTAAGAGCTATTCCAAGAGAAATATGAGTAAAGATTTGAACGGACATGTCACTAAAGATGAAACGCTAAAAACTGATAAACATGTGGCGTATGTTCAATTTTATTACTAATCATGGAAACCCAAATTCAAACCTCTGGGGGTGGGGGTTGTAAGGACAGATATATATTCAAATAAGGATTTAAAAGTCTGGCATGTCTAATTTGAAAAAAGTATACACCATAGTTTTTTCAAACATAGAAAATGTATTTCCCAAGACCATTTGATGACATGGGAGAATATTTATGACACTTTTTTAGTAAAAATGTATAACATAAAATGGTAAGTAAATTAAGTAAAATTTGGTTTTTGAAAATACATTAAAATATTAACACTAATTATTTGAATGGCCAAATTTTATTTTTTCTTGGTAATGCTGTGTTTTTAATATCTCTAAATAATTCATCCTTTTATTTTTAAATCAGAATAAATATTTGAGAAGAAAATTCAGCAAGCATAAGTGGCACAACCATTCTTTTCTGTGATGGGAAAATTATAGGGACTTATAATTAAATGTCAGTTTTTTATTAAGCAAGAATTTTCAGAAGAAAAAGAGGAGACCACAACACACCTTGGATACTGCTTGTAGAAGTTCATCATGCATTCTTTCTTCTTTTTCTGGGTGACTCACCTGGAGAAAGGTAAAATTCGGAGAGTAAAGAGTAACTGTGAGACAACAGGTTTTTCGTGGTACCCAAATTAGTCAAAGAAGACGTCCTCCCCAGCTCCATTACCCACGACACACGAGGAATGGAGATCAGAGGAGAATGGGGTAACCTGTCCTATTCCAGTGGCTCAGGGGAAAGGCTCTGTTCACTGCTGTCCAGGGTTGGAATCTGACCAGATCTCAAAAAAGGTTTCCTAGAGACAGAGTTCTGAAGTCACAATCGCACAGTTGACGGGACCCTATATTCATACACAGAATGCCACATACATTTAGGGACAGTCACACTTAAATCAAGGCGACATCCATGTCTCACCAGCACACACGGAGCCACACACGGCAACACAGTTACAATTACATAAACACCATGGGAAACACACAATAACAGCTGCACAGTTGGAGGCACCCCACACTGTCGAAGAGTCACAACCACACACCACCACGGGAACACACAGCCACAACATCCTGCAGTGACCGGTATCTCATATCCGCACATAAGCCGCAGTGTTATTAGCTCCCAGACAATTCCACAACCTCCCTTCTTCAGGCCGCTCGGCCCGCACAGGACTAAGGCGCCAGCTCCCCATTGGCCTTAGGTATCCTCACCTAAGCTCTTGGAGACCTGAGCCAGTTTCTCCCGGGGACCAAAATATCTCACCTCCCAGATCTAAGGGTCCCGCCAAGCGTGACGAAACGTTCAAATTCCTGCGAGAAAAGTGAACGGCCACCAGGCCCTCTGGGAAATGTAGTCCAGCGCGGAACCCACGCCGATTCCTGTCCGCTCCTCGCCTGGGCCCACCCGAAACGGCTGCTCCTGCAACTCTCAGCATCCAGCGGAGCTTCAGAGTTGCAGGTCGCCCGCCGTAGCGCTGCGCAATGGAGCTGAGTCTCCCGGAGAACCTGGCCCACGCCTCACCTTCACACAGGAAACGCACGTACGTTCTGGACGGAAGTTGAGTGGGGCTGCGGGGCCTGCTGGGAGGTGTTGTCCTCGG
This sequence comes from Alouatta palliata, assembly GCA_004027835.1. Taxonomy (NCBI): domain Eukaryota; kingdom Metazoa; phylum Chordata; class Mammalia; order Primates; family Atelidae; genus Alouatta; species Alouatta palliata. The sequence continues at coordinate 49,049 of PVKV010015867.1, forward strand.
AAGCATCGCGGGCGCGAAGGGATGGTTCGGAGTTTTAGACATCTGTTCCGGACCTATCTGCGGGTCGCCTTCAACCAGCATCTCGAAACTGCGCGCTGGTTGGGAATTCGGGCGTTTCCGGCAGATGACGCTGCGGAGTCCCCGCAGCGCGGGGCGAGCGAGGGACTCGAACGGTCTGGAGTGCACCAGCCGTGGGCGGCTGACGGGACACCGCCTCTTAGGCCCAGAGTGTCCCGAGTAGCCGCAGTGGGGAGTGCTCAGAGTACGCTACTGGTGAGTGGTTCAGATGTTGGGACAAAAAACTGAGATGAGAGTGTGGGGTTGTGGTTGTGTGTGTGCGTGTGACGGCACGAATAATTGTGATGGGTGATTGTGATTGGTTGCGGGTGATTATGATGAAATGTGTGATGTGTGTGATTGTGATTAAGGCTGTGGTGAGTGTGAGCGTGGCGAAGTGTGCGTGATTGTAATGTCTAGCAGTTCTTATCTTGAGTTGCTTCTCTGTAGCATTTAACATAGTTGGTAACCGCTTGAAAACCACTTGTTTTCTACTGGTCCTCCCTCACTGTTGGCCACTCCTCTGTAGTCTCCTTTGCTGCCTTTTTTTTACCTTAACAGTCTTTGGCCCTTTGTAGTTTTCTAGTTTTCCTTGGTGAACATTTCAGGTTCATTATTATCTTATGACTTGCTGCTTTTATGTATATTAGTTAACTATTGCCATGATAATAAGGATGTCTAAAAACCACCCCTGAACTCAGTGCCATACAACAGCAAGTCCTTATTCTCACGTTCACAGGCTTGCACATTCACTGCGTGCAGCTGAGCTAGGCAGGGCTTGGCTGAGTGTATAAGCTGCACGACGAATTAAGATCTGCTCCACAGGTGTTCTTTCTGGGTCTCAGGCCAAAAGGACATTTGCTGCCAGGGCATGTTCTGCTCATGATCAGTCACCAGAGCACAAGAGAGATTGCCTTAACCAGAACAAGTCACATGATTAAGCTTATTAAAGTATACCCCCAGTTGGAGGACAAAGTTACATTGCAAAGAGTATGAATGTATAACCTATTATAGGAGGTGAGGAATTGCACTAAAATTCCAGTCTACCGCCTTAAGAAACATGCCTCTTTATCCTGGTGAATGCCTTTTAGTCCCGGTTCTCTTTTGTCTGATAATATTGCTTTTCAGGTTTTATTGTATTTGTTTTCTAACCCCTTTGTGTCTTTATGTTTCAGATCTGTTTTTTGTAAAGAGCATATTGCTGGGCTTACATCTGTTAATTTTGTTTGATTGTCATTTTAATAGGTGAGTATAATTCAGTGGCATTTATCATGATTTGCTGATAAAAATGTTTATTTCCTATTTATTATGCCCTAAACATTTTTTGATTGATATATAATAGTTGCACATATATCTTTTTATTGTACAAATTCACTTTATCCCTTTTTCTCCCCTAGTTTGGTTTCTGCTAATATCCTTTTATTTTTAATATACAGACTTAACAAAACAACTTTAAATAAGACCTTAAAATACTCGAACTCCAAACTATCCACCAATTTCTGTGTTATTCTTGTCTGATACATTACTTTCTTCTAGTTTTAAATCCCCAAATTAGTAGTAATAGCTCATTTATTCTATATACAGTTCATACCTGGGAGGGATTGGTTTCAGGACCCCCCCACCACGGATACCAGAATCCACAGATGCTCAAGTCCCTAAGTCCTTTTGTATACATTAAATCAACTCTAGATTATTTGTAATACCTAATACAATGTAAATGCTATGTGGCATTGTTACACTGTATTGTTTAGGGAATAATAAGAAAAAAATCTATACATGTTCAGTACAGACACAACTATAGTAGGCCTAACTTTATTTTTTATCTGAGGTTGATTGAATCTGAGGATGCAGAACCTGTGGATAAGGAGGGCCAACTGTATACATAGATATATTTAATTGTGGCAAAATATACAACATAGAATTTACCATCTAAACCATATTTAAGTGTACAGTTCAGTGTCATGAAGTACAGTAACATTGTTCTGGTGCCATCACCACCATCCATCCAGAGAACTCTTCTTGCAAAACAGAAACCCAGTACCTGTCAAACAATAACTCTCTACTCCCCTTCCCCCCAGCCTCTGGCATCTACCATTCTACTTTCTGTCTCTGAATTTGATTATTCTGGTACCTCATGTAAGCAGAATCATATGTTGTTTGTCCTTTTGTGAACCTTTTTTAACTTAGTGTAATGTCCTCAAGATTCATCCATGTTAGCGTGTATTGGAATTACCTGTCTTTTTAAGACCAAATAATAAGTATGTCATATATGGATAAACATTTATCAGTTTATTCATCATTGGACACTTGGGCTGCTTCTACCTTTTGGCAATTGCAAGTGACACTGTTACAAACATGAGTATACAACTATCTGAGTCCCCACTTTCACACACATACATACACATGCAGTAATGTCTGTTTTTAATTTTTGATTGTCATAGTGTTTTTGATAATGGCTGACCCATTTTATCAGTATATATTTTGAGCACCTACTATCAGTATCAAAAACAGACAAAAATAAGTCCTTGTTTTCATGGAATTTATATTGTGGGGTTGGATGGACTATATATATAACTAAATTATAGTCATGTGCCATATATGTACAGACTATATACATATATGACAGTAGTCCTGTAAGATAGTGGTCCCCAACCTTTTTGGCACCAGGGACTGGTTTTGTGGAAAACAATTTTTGCATGGAACAGGAGATGGCAGGTTTATGGTTTCAGGATGAAACTGTTGTACCTCAAATCATCAGACATTAGATTCTCATAAGGAGCGAGCAACGTATATCCCTCAGATGCACAGTTCAAAAGAGTGTTCACACTCCTGTAAGTCTCTAATGCCACCCCTGATGTGGCAGGAGGTGGAGCTCAGATGGTAATGCTTGCTCACCTGCTGCTCACCTCCTGCTGTGTGGCCTGGTTCCTAACAGACCACAGACTGGTACCAGTACATGGGGGATTGAGGACCCCTGCTGTAAGATTATACTGGAGCTGAAAAATTCCTGTCACCTAGTGACTTTCTAGCCAGTATAACATTATAGTGCAGTACCATTACTCGTGTGTTTGCAGTGACGCTGGTGTAAACAAGCCTGCTCTGCTGCTGGTTACATAAAAGTATTAAAATTATGGACAGTACATGATACTTGTAATGATAATAAATATGTTACTGGTTTATGCACCAACTGTACTATACTTTTTATCATTACTTTGGAGCATATGCCTATTTATTAAAAAAAACAAACTGTAAGCCGGGCGCGGTGGCTCACGCCTGTAATCCCAGCACTTTGGGAGGACGAGGCGGGTGGATCACGAGGTCAAGAGATCGAGACCATCCTGGTCAACATGGTGAAACCCCGTCTCTACTAAAAATACAAAAATTAGCTGGGCATGGTGGCACGTGCCTGTAGTCCCAGCTACTCGGGAGGCTGAGGCAGGAGAATTGCTT